>VSMD01010055.1:0-56554 GCA_008750895.1 Mirza zaza
CGCCGCGCACCGCGGACCACGTCCATTTCGCCCACTGCACGGGGGACAGGATCTGCCAGGGGCTGAACGCCATGAGCGGCTCCCGCGGCTCCGGCTCCCAGGGGCAGGGGACGCGGAGAGCCTTTTCCCCCTTTCAAAATGGAGGGAACGGTGACAGGCGCCAGCGAGCGTCTCCGGCCGCGGCGCGGATGTGGTAAACGCGCGCCGTCGGGGGCGCGGGCGGAGCGCTTCCTCCCGCCGGCGGAGCGCCGCTGCGTCCTCGTCCTCCTCGCCCACGGCGCGACGCGGCGGCCCGCGCCCGGCTCCTCCGCCGCGAAGACGCCTCCCCGGGGCCTCCTCAGGGCCCCCGGCCCGCGGCTCCGGCGGCTCGGCTCCGGCGGCTCGCGCTCCCGGGCCTGGCGCGCGCCTCCCAGCCGGCGGGGGCGCGTCAGCGGCGCGGGGCCGCGCCCCGGGAGCCGCCCCCCTCGGACCGTACTACCCGCGCGCGGGGGGGGGTGTGGGCGGCGGCGGCGCCTTTGAAGCCGCGCGCACGCGCACGCGCGCGCGCGCCCGGCCGCGGGAAGGGCCTCGCGCGGGGCGGAGGACCCGGCGCCCCCCGCGAGCGCCGCCCTGCGCGCGTCAGGGCCGGGGAAGATCCGTTTCCGAGTCCGTGTGAGGCGCTTTTTCCTCCTGCTCTGTCATTTTCTTTTTTTACGTTTTCGTCTTGCCACTGGCACTGAATGGCGTTGATGATACTGGACCGCACAGAAGTTAAGCCCCTCGTCGAAAAAAAAAACGACTTTGAGGCCGTTGTGGACTGGTGTTTTCAGCGCGGAAGACCCGGCCTGTTCATCTTCATCCCTGTCACTCCCAGGATTTAGAAATCCCTCAGCAGCAGTGCAGGGTGGGGGTGGGGAGACTGGAATTTAAGATGCCCTGTCCCGCCCCGAACCGCACTCGGGGACTCCGAAGTGGCCTGGTCTTGGGCCAAAGGGTGCTAAAAATGTCCCCCGTGCCATTACGGGGCCCGATGGGCTTCCCATTCTCCTTTTCGAGGCTTTCTTTTCATGACTTCTAACTCTTCGGTTTCTGACTTTGCTTGCCCACTTCTGTAGTAAGCCAAGAAGAGGCCTGGTGACATCTTTACGTTTGAAGGCAAAGGGAAATAGCAGACTTTCTTCGTCTCTCATTAAGGGATTTCATTGAGGGATTGCTTCTCTCAAAACCACCGATTCACCCTCTTCCAAGAGAATCCGCTGCCTCAGATGCCAGGCTCAGCGATCCTCCTCCTGGCCTGGATGAGGCGTTTCTTGTACTGTTGGCATCCCCCAGACTTGGGGTGAAATCTGTGAGGCGCTGCAAGTTCCCACAGACTGGGCAGCTCAAGATCTGCGTGCTGAAACTTGCGAGTCGCTGGCCCTCTCCTCTGAAAGGGGTCTGCACATACATTGCAGATGACCAAACTGACCCTCTCCTCTGAAAGGAGTTGGCACATACATTGCAGATGACCAAACTGACCCTCTCCTCTGAAAGGAGTTGGCACATACATTGCAGATGACCAAACTGACCCTCTCCTCTGAAAGGAGTTGGCACATACATTGCAGATGACCAAACTGACCCTCTCCTCTGAAAGGAGTTGGCACATACATTGCAGATGACCAAACTGACCCTCTCCTCTGAAAGGAGTTGGCACATACATTGCAGATGACCAAACTGACCCTCTCCTCTGAAAGGAGTTGGCACATACATTGCAGATGACCAAACTGACCCTCTCCTCTGAAAGGAGTTGGCACATACATTGCAGATGACCAAACTGACCCTCTCCTCTGAAAGGAGTTGGCACATACATTGCAGATGACCAAACTGACCCTCTCCTCTGAAAGGAGTTGGCACATACATTGCAGATGAATCATGACTATCTCAGGCATTCCATAACGAAAGCAGAAGTAAAAATAACACAAGATAAGGCTTGGCTGGCAGTCTTACCCTAAGGAAAGGGCAAGAGTCCCTCGAGAAAATAGAAAGGATTGGGACGCTTTAGAATGCATTCCCACTTCTTCCCATAACACAATTGTTACGAGTGTTCTAGGGACTACAAAAAAGCGAAGGAGGCAGGAGAGCCGCATGAAGTACACCACAACACGATGCAACTGTTTGTATTTTTAGGTTTACGCACAGCAGGTCAACCTGCAGGTTATACAGTCCCCCAGGCTCCTGATTTGACACAAGTGTTCTGTTGCCAGGAAATATTGCTGCAGTAAATCAGTAACTGGCATCCACTAGGTCCTGTTCATTCTTCCTCCTGAATAGTTCTCTAATCTTTTCATTCCTCTGCATCCCCGTTGTGACTGACTTAGTTCCCACACTCCCCCTTTTTCATAGATACACTGCAAATGACTCCCACCTGCTTCTGTCTCTGAGCGCTTTCTCACCTGGGGTCACCCCTGCCTGGCTGATCTGTGATTTGTGCTCTAATCTTGCTGTTCCTGCTCCCCCTTATACCCGCCCTTTTGAATTCCTAGCTGGAAATCTGTAGAGAATTGGTTGGGAGCCTTTAACATGCCCAAGAATCATCTAGGAGAGCTTCTTAAAAAAAACAAACACTAATGCGAACTGCCAGCAGGATATGGAAGTCTTTGTGTTGACCTGTTGTCCTAGGAAATTTGGGAAACAATGTCTAGCTTGAACCAACCAATTGCTGCTTCAGGAACAATCTCCCTTTGCCTGCAGAATTCAGCACATTCCCCAAGGAATGTCTACCCCACCCTGCCCCATGCTCCCAGTCCTTGGCTGTCCACGTGCCCCTCATTGCCTAGCTCAATGTCTACTCTGGAGAAGCAGGCTGACGGGCCCTCCTTTCTTTCATGTCTGTACCCAGAACATTCATAGAGACTGTTATTGTGGCCTTAGACAGTTTTGGAAGTGAAAGGGAGCATTCTTAACAGTTACACTCTGGACAACAGGCATAAACCAGGGCGGTCTCAGGAAGACCAGGATGTAAGGTCACTCTACACTTAGCACACTGTATATAACATACTTATTTCAAATCTGTCGCATAGCCTTCTAAAGGGCAGGGACTTTCCCCAGAGATTAGGACAGGGCCACACACTAAGTGTGTAAAAAAAAAAAAAAAAAAAAAGAATATTCTAGTTTATAAATAGTCCTTGTGAGTTTGGCTAGGGTGACGTAAATTCCTAAAGCCTGACTCCTCCTGGAAAAATACAAGTTTCTGGACCAGTAAAGCACAGAATCCAGCACTAGTGATAGCCCCAGTAAGACAAAGCCTGACCTACATGGCAACTTCTTGAAACTAGGAAAGCAAATGCCCAGGTTTCTGAAAGTCACTCCCCTGCAAATTCTTGAACTTAGTGTGAGCAGCAGCAAAGTAGGTAACTACTCCATAGCTTGAACTGATTTTGCTTTCCAGAAGTGCAGTGAAGAGGCTGTCAATATTTTTGTGATTCTGGAAAAGAATGGGCATTGTTTGACAACAGATATCCTAACCAAGGTAAACCACAATTTTGCTCCTATGACCTTACCCTCACCAAGCAGAGTATCTGCAAATATATAACCAAATAACCAAATGAAACGTATTTGTCTTGGAAATGACCTTAAGCACAGAAAGGGCCCATCTGTTCTCTTCATTCCTCTGCCTCTTGCCCTTCTCAGAAGCTTTGGATCAATACACCATAAAAATAAAAAAATGTGTTACTGCAGTTGACCCGTGAACAATGTAGGGGTGAGGGGCACTGACCCTGGTGCAGTAAAAAACTGGGTATAACTTCTGACTCCCCCAAAACTTAACTAATATCCTACTATTGACCAGAAGCCTCACCAATAACATAAACAGCCAATTAACCCGTATTTTGTATGCTATGCATATTATATACTGTATTCTTACAATAAAATAAGCTAGAGAAAAGAAAATATGAAGAAAATCATCAGGAAGAGAAATCTATGTAGTATTCATTAAGTGGAAGGGCATCATAAAGGTCTTTACCCTCACAGTCTCTGCGTTGAATAGGCTGACAAGGAGGAAGAGGAGGGGTTGGTCTGACAAGGAGGAAGAGGAAGGGTTGGTCTCGCCTCAGGGGTGTCAGAGACAGAAGCAGGGGAGGAGGTGGAAGGGGAGGCGGGAGAGGCAGGCAACACTGCTGTAATTTTTCTTGGAAAAAATCATATAAATGGACCAGCGCAGTTCAAACCCGTGTTGTTCAAGAGCCAACTGTACCTTAAAACACTCCACAAACGGTGGCCAGACCAGGCACGTACCTTACAGCTAATCAGTGCTCCGGAGAGGCCTGCAAAATGAGTCTCTCTGATACAAACGCAATAAACTATATGAGTAAGCAGACTGCAACAGGCTGACAAAGACTCTTTGCTTTGCCTGACCCTAGTCAGGCTCCACCAAGTCCTCTAAGCCTTGACCTTGGGCTTCCCTGTCTGCCCTTGTGAATTCCAGTTTTATCAAGGATCCTGCTGTGTCAGTTCAGGGAGGGTCCCCCACCCTCGTTATCACCCTGGCCTGCCTTCAGCTGGAATCCCATCAAGTGCCTTCCCCTGATGCCTCCCTCAGAGGTTTTCCATCCAGGGACTCCCACCTGGTTCCTTGGCTATAAATCCCCATCTGTCCTTGTGTTTAGAGTTCAGCCAGCTCTCTCTCCACTACTGCAAAACCCCATTTCGGTAGTCCCTTCTTAAATGAAATTTTCCTTATTTAACAAGCGTCATGAAAAATCTTTCTTTAACAAGGCAGACCGCTCTCTCTGGAGTAGCACAGCTACTATGTGGGTTGTGACAGGAAGAGAGGGGCAGAGGCAGGCTGAGGCCACGCTGTGAGGGTCCTGTGCACTTGTGAAGGAGTCAGACCCTGTTCCTGGGTAGGGGAGCAAACACAAATGCCCACCTACGTAACGGAAGGGAGTGAAAAGCCCTGAGTGGTAGCCGTGATACCTGGAGAACCCTGCCATGGCCTAGGAACTGTCCTGCCCGGTCCCTACTGCCCAGCGTTGCCATACAGCAACCTTCCATGCAAAATGGAAATCCTAGATAAGCAATCTTCCAGTATTATAAATGTTCTTAGTAACTTAAATTGTTTAAACCTTGTGTGACTGCAGGGCAAACAAAAGCTATCTGTGTGCCTTAGACCACGTGAGCCCAGGATGGGCAAAGGGAGTGGTCAATTAGTGTCTGTCTCACGCCACTTGCTCCATAGGCATCTGAACTGTAAGCAGGTCACGCAGTGAGGACTGAACTCTGATCTTTTTCTTTTGCTAAAAACTCCTTCCTAAGGAGGCCAGCTGGGTCAGGCTGACAAAACGGTAAATTCCCACTAAGCGCCAACCTGATTCTGGTATGGCATTAACATCACCTAAAAGATAAGAAGCCCCTGTCTTAACTCAAGCATCCTAGCAGATGTCTATCATAAATTTTAAAATATCTTAAAGCATCCTAGCAGGCGCCTATTGTAAATTTAAAACATCCTCCTGTCTGGACCTCCCAGAGTGCTCACACCCTTATCTTAAAATAAGCATATCCTTTCTGGTCTTCTAGATAAAGTCTAACTCTCAGCCAATTGCCAGTCAAAGAATCTTTAAACCCACCTATAACCTGTAAGCCTCCCCCCCTGCTTGGAGATGTCCCACCTTTTTGGGCCAAACCAATGTATGCCTCTCATGTATTGATTTGTGACTTTGCCTGTAACCCCTGTCTCTCTGAAAATGTGTAAAACTGAACTGTAACCCAGCCACAGCGAGCCCACTTGCTCAAGGCACCTTGAGAGTGGCTCCGGGTCATGGTCCTCAAATTTGGCTCAGAATAAATCTCTTTAAAATTATTTTACAGAGTTTGGCTTTTTTCCGTTGACAGCAGGATGCGAACACCATTACAACGGAAGGAAGAGAAAACCGCTTCTGCTTCTACTACAGAAACTGAGTTTCTGGCAGCCGGTGAGAAGAGCAGGCACTTGTGTATGAGGGTGGGGGAGGGAAGGAAGGCTGTCAGGCAAGGGAGGCCCTAGGGAATCAGAGAGATAAGTAACCGCTGGGAACACAGAAAGGCCAGGCCAGCAGGAAACCCTATGTACCTGTATTTTCTAACCTAAGAATCTGATGAGCAAAATATACTAAATATAAATATATACAATATATTGTATATATTTATATATTATATCTTATAATAATAATATATTATAATATAAATTATATATTTATATATGCAATATATTGTATATACAATAATATGTACAATATACTTATACAAAATAATCTAATTTATGTAACTGAAACAGCACATGGCAACTAGGTTTAGGCGTCTCAGTGGAACTTCAGCAGAACATCTCCTGCTCCCCCACCCTGCTTCCTGAGAGCCATCCAGGGCACTGGATGAGTTTTCTAAGACACAGTGGGGAATTCCCTGATTGTGTTTAAAAACTTTCAACCCTTAGCTTTTTTCCCCTTTAAATATTTAAATATAGAATAATATAATATCTATAATATCTAAACATAAGGATAGATATTATAGATATTATCTATACATAGGGAATAAATAATATCTATACATAGGGAAATTTGTGTAGCTAAATGTACCTTTATTTACAAAATATTCATTATAAAACTTTACAAAATTTTTCCTTCATATGGAGACTTTGGGACACCCTGTAGTATCCTAAGTCTGTTAAGACATCACAGTCTTAAACCTTGCAAGATCAGATGTTATCCTAGTTATCCTTTACCTGTAGGCTATAATCACCTATAGAATTATGATCTTCCCTCCACTTTGGTGACCTAAACACACTAAAGTCAGAGAATTTGTACTATGCCTTATACTGAAAATTATATTGTAAAGAAAAGCTCATTTCTGATTTTTTTTAAAAAAGAAAAGTTACAGTTAATACTCTTTCAAAACTCCAGGAAGATTAACAGGGAACCAGAGTACATGCACTAAAGGCTTGGCAAAGCCCCCTCCTGGGGCCTGCTCGAAGACCCTCGTCCAGGCTTTGCTCTGGAACTCATCCACCCTCTGATCTGTTTCATTCTGTATCACAAAGAAAAGTTTGATTTCTCCAGAAAGTATGCCATTCTACCTAGGTAACAGATGAGACCTACAGCACAACTGCCATATAGCAAGAGTTGTGCTGTGTCAGCTTTCAGAGAAGCTGGGGAAAAAATAAATGAATTGTATGATGTTCACACTAAACTAGTGTCCTTAAAAAGCCAGTTCTACGAGGTTCTCTCTCATCCCTATGAAACACCATGACTATATGTTTACCAACTTTATAAAAAAGTTAATTTTGGTTCTCTAAGTGTAAGAGTATTAAAGAAGCAGTTGTTGAGTGCAGAAGATATCAACAGTTAGATCAGTCTATTTATTCTAATGAGGAAAATAACATCATCCCTAATTTATCCCACCAACTACCATGAACCCAAAGTTGAAAACAAGTAATCTACTTAAAGCATGGACTATCTTTAAATTTAGAAGTATTCTATTCAGTAGCTATGCTTGGTCTTTCCTGCGAAACAACACTATTGTACGTACAGAGCCTGTTAAACAGGAATATCATCTTGGAAGATTACTCTTAACTGATTTTGCACATTTTGTGTCCTTCTGTTGAACTCAGATTCCTTCTGAGCAAATCAGGCATTAAAAAAGAGTCTGAGTCCAAGAGCTTTACACTGACAGCCTCAGACAAGAAAGCCATCTGAATCCTTCTACACCTTTTTTTTATAAATTAAAGTTTCTAATCAGGAACATTGCTCCAAATTTGAGATAGCTGCTTTACTTCACTCACCTGGGCTGGAGGGAGGGTAGAATCTAAGGCTCGAGTGAAAGAGGCTGAAGGAATTTAGGAAAGTGAAATAGAAGAATATTCCTTCTTCTGCAGCCATTTTAGTCCTTTCTCCTCTACCTCACCTCCAAAATGAAATAAATTTCCCAAAGATTAGAAGAACACTGATCATATGGCCCAGATTTTCTGAGACTGTCCTGATACCAAAAATACTATTGACTGTTCTCATAAATACATTTATGAGTCCTCATGAGACCACATGTCCCCAGTTTTGATTTATGAGACACTGTCTCTAGGAAGTCAGAAGGAAACATACTGGGATTGCAGATGGGAAGGGCAGGAGAGATTCACTGGCAGGAGGGTGTGGGGAGAAAGGTCCACCCAGAAGAAAGAACAAAACCACAAAGAGCTTCCCAAAATAACTGTGACGCCCATTCCACCTTGATCCTTACCGTGATTCGGAGGGATCTCACTACAGTAACTCATGTGTTTATGACCAGTAACCTTCCGGCATTTCTAACAGATAAAAAGATGGGAAACTAAGAAGCAAATTCCATGACATGCTATGCAGCCTTCTGTAAATTCCAGCTTTTATCTCTTTGGAGTAAAAGTTCAACTATTTTGTTTTGTTGGTTTTTTTTTTTGTTTTTTTGGTTTGTTTTGAGACAGAGTCTCGCTTTGTTGCCCAGGCTAGAGTGAGTGCCGTGGCGTCAGCCTAGCTCACAGCAACCTCAATCTCCTGGGCTCAAGCGATCCTCCTGCCTCAGCCTCCCGAGTAGCTGGGACTACAGGCATGTGCCACCATGCCCGGCTAATTTTTTCTATATATGTTAATTGGCCAATTAATTTCTTTCTATTTATAGTAGAGACGGGGGTCTCGCTCTTGCTCAGGCTGGCCTCGAACTCCTGACCTCAAGCAATCCTCCTGCCTCGGCCTCCCAGAGAGCTAGGATTACAAGTGTGAGCCACCACACCCGGCCAACTATTAATATCATATTTTGGTCCTAAAATTATAGGCATGTGAAAATTGAAGGAAAATAGGTCCTTTTATTTCCGTTGTATACAAAGCAGAGAGGGGAAATGTATCCTTTTTATGTGTGCTAATTTGTTTAAATCGAAATATTAACAAATCACTCATTTTCTCACTGATAAATATAAGCTAAAAGACTAGCTGAATACACAGAAAGAAATAACAGTATTCCAGGATGGTAAAACTATATTGTAAAGATGGCAATACTACCCAATTAATTTGAAGGGGTTGATTTGATTTCAGTCAAAATTCCCAGGAGATTTTTCTTAGAACGTCAATATTTTTCAAAAGTTAATCTGGAAAAATAAACTGGTGAGCATATTTTAGATGAGGAAAGAAAAAAAACAATAACAACTAAGAGTTAAGAAGGGGATTAGTCCTACAAGATATTAAGACAAGTTTGCACAAAAATGGGCAGATCCTTGCTGTTTCTGTAAAACAGAATAAGAAGCCCAGAAAAAGATTCTACAAGATATGGGAATTTATTGCATGATAAAGAAGATATCACCATATATAGAGAAAAGAAAGATTATTGATAATAATAAACGATTAGAGAATAATTAGTTGGCAATGGGGAAAAAGATCAAGTAAAACCCTTACCTCAGAGCATATACCAAGATACATTCCAGATGGATTAGCTGGCTAAATAGTAAAAAACCGTTGGGGAGAGAAAACAATCTAGAAGCAACAGAATCTGTCAAAGCTCTGTAGGAAGGATGACAGTCCAATCTGGAAGTAATTAATGAAATTACACACAAAATAAAGAATGCAGACTTGGCTACATTAGAAAAGTAAAGCTTCTAACTGCGAACCTTCAAATTAAAAGGTAAACAACAGGCTGGGGGGAAACAAAGGTTGGTAGTATTATTACTACCTAAAGAACTCGTGCAAACCAGTAAGATCGTTCAAACCCCAACAGAAAAGTGAACAGTTATACCTGCTTACAGTGTGTCAGACACTGTGCCAAGCACTTTACATGAATCATCTCATTTAATTCCCACTCCCGTAAGCCCATATCCCCATGAGGAAAGTATCATTGCCCTTTTGTTATTGTTGTTTAACAGGTTAAACTGGCTACATTTTCAACCTCTAGGGCAGATGCTGTTGATCTGGGCTTAGCAAGCAAGGCTTTCAGAGACGCTAGTCTCCCTGAAATTACAGGCAGAAGTACGTGTTTGTGCACCTCTCCACCCAACTCTCCTCTTCCCCATACACAGTCAAGCTCCACTCTGGGACTATGTTTCAGGCTCATTAAGATTAATTTTTCAAATCTGAAAGTGGCACAAATAGAAGATTATTCAGCGACAAGGAAGTCCTGGCCAAAGGGGCCCTTATCCAGAAAACCCAGACCTGCCAGAAATTGATCTAAGCAGCAGCAAGCTCTGATGACACACAGACGGACACACAGACAGGGAGACGAGGAGGCGACACTGCTCACGGCTGCAGGCAGGTGTGCTCTTCCCCGAATGCCCAGGGAGAGTCCGGGCATTGGGCAGCCCGTGGGTTTCTTCTGAGGGCCTGCCTGGTGACCACAGCATGAAACCCTCAGTGCAGGGAAGCATTTGCCTGTTGAGTCAAGGTACCACCAAAAAAGAGATTTTCGCAGGGACTCCTACTGATACAAATGAGAGTCCTCAAAGGCGCACAAAATTGGGTGGAGCATAAAGGGTGTATTTTCTGTGGGAGATGTACAAGGGCTAATTCCAGCATCTCTCTCCTTGAGGTGCTCTTTCTTTTGGTATACTTCCCTTTAGGGTGGTTTCTTCCAAGAAACTACATTGTCGAGTAGCTTTTTGGCCAAACTACGTTGGCCAAACGGACCATCAGGGAGCCTCTCCCCATCTGGGAAAAGTAGGCACTTTGGAGGGGTTTAGTGGGGAAAGGAGGCATGGAACAGGTTGTCAAGGGCTGATTTTGTAAAGCAGGAAGCTTAAGAATTTGGGGAGCCCTAAGAAAAATGCAAAAGGATCCTATGAATGATCCGGAAAATGTCGGGTGCCTGGACGCGGCCGCTTGCCGCCTCCCGTCGCTCTGCATCTCCACGGGCCAGCGCTGCGTGTGGCCAGTTGGACGGTGTGCTGCTGGGACCCAGAGTGCCCGAAAGTGGCCCCGCCCACATGCTGCCTCCTAGATTACGGGGCACGCTGCTTGCGTGATCTTGATTGGGTAATTTTTGAATCCCACTGTTTTTGATTGGATGTTAAAGCTTGATGTTGATTGGATGTCAAAGCTTGTAGTTGATTGGATGCTTTTTGAGCCCTACCAAGGGTATAAAAGCAGGAGAAGAACAAGGAAGTGGGGGGCAGAAGGGAAAAGAGCTGTAACAATAGGTGTGCTTAGCCTGCTGTGAAGAATAAAAGGCTGTTCTCCGACTCTTCACGTGCCACTCGGTTCTTTCCCTGGTCAAACGAACAAGAGCTGTAACGCTAGCTGTAACATGTTGCTGCAATACGAACACAGTGCTAGAGCCAAACCAGAGATGTAGGAAGGGGCCATCGCCCCTTTTAAGCTGTAACTTCACGTTAAATCCGACTCTGCCCAGAGGGCAAAACAATCCTTGCAGTGCAGGAGTGGTCTAACTGGCTTCAACCTGGTAAGTGAAAATACCGATTTATGGAGGGAGGGGGTCATGCTGACCTTTATCTGCTCAGAGGAAACCAAAAAAATCCACTGATGGAAACTTGATAAAACTGTCAAAAGATATCATCTCCCACACAGACTGTGAGACAGAACTCACGGCTCTGTTCCTTCTGCGCCATTTGTAAACACACACGCACACACAATTTAAGATAAAAAGGAAAAACTGCACTGTTTTTTCAGCGTTGTGTGCCTTAGGCACCATTTCCCTTTGAATTTCCACTGCAGTAGAGTCTAATTCCCCTCCCTCCCCACCCCAGCATCCATTATTTCCCTATTTTGTCTGGAAAAGAACCCTCTGAGTTTTTGAGGGCCACCCAGCTAGAGCACACATTTCCTGGCCTTCTTAGCAGCTGATGTGGCCTCAGGACTCAGTTCTGACCTGTGGAATATAACTGCAAGGGCTAAGTGCAAATCTGGGGCAATGCCTTTTTGTTTTGTTTTGTTTTTTGGAGAAGAGTCTCCTCTGTTGCTCTGTTGCCCAGAGCCAGAGTTACCTGGCGTCAGCCTAGCTCACAGCAACCTCAAACTCCTGGGCTCAAGCCATCCTTCTGCCTCAGCCTCCCGAGTAGCTGGGACTACAGGCATGCGCCACCACGCCCAGCTAATTTTGTCTATATATATTTTTAGTTGGCCAATTAATTTCTTTCTATTTTTAGTAGAGACGGGGTCTGGCTCTTGCTCCAGCTGGTTTTGAACTCCTGACCTTGAGCGATCCGCCCGCCTCAGCCTCCCAGAGTGCTAGGATTACAGGCACCCGGCCAGACAATTGCTTTTTTATTTTGTTGTGTTTCGCTTTGTTTTTGAAAGACAGGGTCTTGCTCCATCACCCAGGCTGGAGTGCAGTGGTGTGATCATAGTCCACTGCAGCCTCGAACTCTAGGCTGAAGCGATCCTCCTGCATCAGCCTCCCAAAGTGCTGGGATTACAGGTGTGAACCACTGCACCCAGCCGCAATTGCATCTTTAAAGATGACTGGTGTGGGCAAAAAGGCTGCACAGTATAGGGAGCCAATATTTAGGTTCCTACAAAGGCCAAATCTTCCAGGTAGAATATCTTTAGATATAGTGTGAAAAATATTATCTTCTTTGGGGAGATTTCCTTGAAATAACAGGATTTTATAAATTCAGAAATACTACATAATACATATGAGTATTTGCCCAATTTTAGGGCTAAAATAATAACTGACCCAAATTCTATAAATGAACTAACGTTGTTCTTTGGCTTTAACATATTATAAGGTATTAATGATGATTTCTAGCACTCACAAAATATTTTTTTAGGAGCTGTTTTCTTATGGATTCATAATTAGTCAAGTTATTTTGTTATATTATCTTACAGAACCATCATAAGCAAGAACAAGGTTAGCCTTACTGGTCTTCCATGTATCTCATTATGTAAGATATAGTCATATCACATGAATTTCCTATTTCCTTTGGCCAGGGCATAGATAGCCACTGAGTAGAATATATTTGTTTTGAATTATTTTCTGAACATATGATAAATCACTGCTACAGATGGAATGTTTATATCCCTCCCCAAATTCATATATGTCAAAATTTAATAATCTCCAATGCAAGAGTATTAGAAGGTGGGGTCTTTGGGAGGTGACTAGGTCATGTGGGCTCTGCATGGGACTAGTGCCCTCACAAAAGGGACACTAGAGAGCTCTCTTCCCCTCCTCCCACCACGTGAGGACACAAGAAGAATTCTGCTGTCTGTGAACCGGCAAAGTCAGTCTTCACCAGACACCAAATCTGCTGTTGTCTTAATCTTGGACACTGCATCCTCCAGAACTGCAAGAAATAAATTTCTGTTGTTTATAAGCCACCCATCTATGGTATTCTGTTATAGCAGCTCAAACAGACTAAGACACTCACTGACTCCTAACCTAAGCATCCATCTCAGATCTCACAGAACCACAGGAATTTTTAGCTGGAAAGGACCTTTGCCAAAAATCACTGGGTCCAATATCCTCATTTTCAGATAAGCAGATGAGTCCCAGAAACAGTAATGATTGCCCAAGTGTTACTCAGGCGCCAACGTTAGCAGTATTAGGATTCATACCTCTTGGGGGGAAGGTATGAATGCGGGACTTTCTCCCTTACCCTAAAGGATACGCACACTTGGTATGTGTAATAGAGATACGACTTCCCCCCAAAATTCATCTTACTTTAAAAGGCAACATGGGCCGGGCACAGAGACTCACGCCTGTAATCCTAGCACTCTGGGAGGCCGAGGCAGCTGGATAGCTCAAGGTCAGGAGTTCGAAACCAGCCTGAGCAGGAGGAGACCCCATCTCTACTAAAAAAGAAATTAATTGGCCAACTAAAAATATATAGAAAAAATTAGCCGGGCATGGTGGCACATGCCTGTAGTCCCAGCTACTCAGGAGGCTGAGGCAGGAGGATTGCTTGAGCCCAGGAGTTTAAGGTTAGTGTGAGCAAGGCTGACGCCACAGCACTCACTCTAGCCTGGGCAACAGAGTGAGACTCTGTCTCAAAAAAAAAAAAAAAAAAAAAAAAAGGCAACATGAATTATTTTATAAAACAGATAATTCTTTTGTATGCAAATAATGTTTTAAAAGTGTTTTTAAATACCTTTATTGTTTAAGGCAAAATAATACATCCGTACATTCGTTCATTCATTCATTCTACAAATTTCACAAATGACCAAGCTTGGCTAGCTTCTGAGAAACACTGTGTTGAATGAAACAGACCCGGGTTCCTGCCCTCATGGAGGCTACAGGGAGAACAGTCTCCTGTAGACCCCAAGGAGGGAAGGGGCCTCGGCTCTCGAGCAAGCACAGCTAAAGCCAAGCCATGAGACAGAGGAGTAAGGTGCTCAGGCTGATGACATCAGAAAAGCACTAGGGCCTAGTGGACCAGGTTAAGGACGACTGTCTTAGAAAATGTGAAATTCTGACAACACAGAAAAGTTCAAAGAAGAATAGAAAACTTACCCATAGTCTTGCTGTTGATAAATAGCCACTGTTAAAATGTTGGTGAGCAATAGCCCTTTTTTTATATTTTTCGAAGCACTTTTTCACATCTAGAATCAAATTACCTGTACTTTTCTACTTATAATCTGTCTTTCTTTAGTAAAACAAAAAACACCTTATCTACCTTGTCTGTCTGCTCAATAATATCTGAGGATAATGATTAAGCAAAATATTGCAAATCAGTCTCTTACATAGACACAAGCATGTACTTACGTGGATGGACAGAAGAATGGATAGACAGACGGGTGGATAGATATTTTACACAAAGAGGACTTACTCACACTCCTCCTGTTTTCATTATAACATTCTCCTCCCCAGAGGAGGAAGACAGAACCAGGATGTGTAGCCAAGACCCTCTCTGACCGCTCACTGGGATCAGCTTCCCTGCAGAGACCAAGTGTTCTGACCTCCCTCTTTTAGCTGCATAACATGCCTTTGTGTGTCGGAGCATACTCTGCCTAACTTGCCCCCCCACAAGGGACATTTAACGGGTTCACTGTTTCTCATCATAAATGCAATCCTGATGAATAATCCTATGCACATGCATCTTTTCACACACATGATTTCTTACAGCAAAATCCAAGAAGTGGGATTTTAGTGTCAAATGCGCATTTTATGTGTTGATACATACGGCCAAAGTGCCCTCCAGAAATGTCATACTAATTCACATTTTTAATGAGACAGCCTTTTGCCTAAACCTTAATCAATACCAAGTTCAATCAATCTTTTAAAACTTTGCCTAATGGGTAGAAATGATAACCCACCACTAATGATTTTTTGGTTTAATTTGAACACGTGTATTATTTATAAAGTCTGAACATCTTTTAATGCATTTACTGAACCCTTGCCTGACTTCCTTCCTTCTTTCCTTCCTTTCCTTTTTTTGTAAATGGAGTATTTAAGTCCTTTACCTTAAATCGGTAGTACCAAATGTGTGGTCCCTGGAACAGCAACATCAGTGTCATCTACGAACACATTAGAAATGCAAATTCTTTTTTTTTTTTTTTCTTTTGTGGAGACAGGGTTTTCACTATGTTGCCCAGGTTGGTCTCAAACACCTGGCCTCAAGCTATCCTCCCACCTCTGCCTCCCATAGTGCTAGGATGACAGGTGTGAGCCACTATGCCCAGCAAAAATGCAAATTCTGAACCCCAGCTCTGTTGAATCGGAAAGTTGGGGTGGGCCCAGCCATCTGTGTTACAATGAGCCCTCCCGGTGGTGCCCACGCACACGGAAGTGCGCAAGGGCCTTAAATCACTGGGGTTTTTATTTTCAGTCACATTGGAGACCCTCACTTCCTATACAGGAAACGTGTCTCCAACATCAGCATCCAATCCGGAGACAAAAAGCTTTTTGATGAGCAGCAAGTTCAGTATTTCCTCCTCAAAATGGCATTTAGCGATGTGAGTATCATTTGTTATTTCCTTCCATCCACGATATTCTGAATCACCTCAACAAAACTCCAGAGTCCGTGGTGTCACTGGCAGCACGCTCCTAACAGCCAAATCACGGCTGTACGTGGGATTTCCCACGCGCATCTGCCCAACACCATTCCCTCATCTGAGGCCCACGATCCTCATCTCCTTTGGACCTCCAAGGCCACGTCCTGGTGGCATCCTCCACTCCCATGCAGGGTGGGAAAGTGACTGGGGCCTGACTAACAACAGCACTCCCCCCCCAACGTCCCCTTCTCAATGTCACAGTTGGTTCAGCCAAGGGCACAAGACCCAAGCCCATCCAATTTATGTCTCCTGACAACCTCGCCCAACTTTTCCCACCACTACCCCTCCTGTGTCTTGTGTCAAATCTAGGGCCCTGTGGCAGGATTCCAAGGAAAATTCAGCCTCCCCGGCGTGAGGGCCCTGCCCACCCGAGCCACTGCTAGGAGAAATGACCTCTACCGTGGCCACCCCACTGGGCCCAGCAGGAGTCCCAGGGGACGCGGCTGAATCCATTTTAATGCTATCAGTGCCCAGTATAGACAGAAACGTGACTCCGCACTGGGGCCGGCCAACACGACGGGCACTCGGATTAGGCATCCTGGTTCGATGATCCCTGTATTTAAGATGCTCTGTGAGCCCCAAAGCGGACAACAGGTAGAGACATCTCCCAGGCTGGCGGGGGTGCCAGGAAGGGATACACGTGGAGATCGCCTGGCGACAGTCTTCAGCCTCATCCCACAGCTCCGCGTCCCTGGACAGTGCCAGGATTCACCCTCGCCAGCACCATCAAGGGGCCACACCTGAGGAACGCCCCTAACTCTCAGAGATGCTAAAGCGACTCCTTGCACGGCAGTCTTTTCTCTTCTCCCTTTAGAGGATTATCTTTCCCCCCCCACCGAAATGAGATACTCAGGACCATTTCGTCTTCAGCCACGCACACTTTAATTTCTCCGGCCGGGGCGGGCCCGCCAGGCGCCTGCTTCCTCTCCGGGTCGCACGCGCCACCTGGCGCGCCACACGCCGCGTCGCGCCCGGAGCCGATCCGCTTCCCGCGCCTCGCGCCTCCCAAAGTGGAAGAAAGCGCCACCGTGACCAAAAAAGGAAGCGACAGGATTCGGCTGCCACAGAGGGTTTCGAACCTGTGAAGGGGGAGGCGGGAGGGGAGGCCACGGCAGGGGCGCTGCGCGGACCGCTGCCAAGAAGTGGGTTGAAACCCGCCTCGCCTCCGGAGCAGGACGGCCCCCGGGGAGATATTTTCACGCCATTAAACAATACAACGTCAAAAAAAAAAAAAAAAATCCTTTCTGCTTGGCAAGGCCCGTGAGAGAGCCTGGATTTGACCCTGGCAGCGCGAGCGTTCGCGCAGCACGGACAGCCCCGACGCGGCTCCGCAGGGGACGCCACCGTCGGCAGGGCCGCGGCCGGGCGCGCGTCGTGAGGACGGGGCGTGGGACGGTCAGGCCGGCAGGGCGGTGTGCGCGCACGTTCACACACACACACACACACACAGAGTCTCACACACACGGTCACGCACGACACACACGGTCACATGCACACCTCCCCCCACAGCCTCACACACACGCTCTACACACCCCGCTCACACGCAGTCTCACCTACACATACACGCATCACACACACACCTCCCTTCCCGCCTCCACCGCAGTCCTCCATACACACAGTCTCACACACACACCACACACAGACTCTCACACACACGGTCACACACCACACATGGTCACACGCACACCTCCCCTCACAGCCTCACACACACGCTCTACACACCCCGCTCACACGCAGTCTCACCTACACATACACACATCACACACACCTCCCTTCCCGCCTCCACCGCAGTCCTCCATACACACAGTCTCACACACACACCACACACAGACTCTCACACACACGGTCACACACCACACATGGTCACACGCACACCTCCCCTCACAGCCTCACACACACGCTCTACACACCCCGCTCACACGCAGTCTCACCTACACATACACACATCACACACACCTCCCTTCCCGCCTCCACCGCAGTCCTCCATACACACAGTCTCACACACACACCACACACAGACTCTCACACACACGGTCACACACCACACATGGTCACACGCACACCTCCCCTCACAGCCTCACACACACGCTCTACACACCCCGCTCACACGCAGTCTCACCTACACATACACACATCACACACACCTCCCTTCCCGCCTCCACCGCAGTCCTCCATACACACAGTCTCACACACACACCACACACAGACTCTCACACACACGGTCACACACCACACATGGTCACACGCACACCTCCCCTCACAGCCTCACACACACGCTCTACACACCCCGCTCACATGTAGTCTCACCTACACATACACGCATCACACACACACCTCCCTTCTCCCCCGTAGTCTTGCATACACAGTCACACACAGCACACAGTCACACATACCACACAGTCACACACACACCACACACAGTCACACATACCACACACAGTCACCCACACCACAGTCACACACACACCACACACAGTCACACACACCACACAGTCGCACACACACCACACAGTCACACACACCACACAGTCACACACACCACACACAGTCACAAACATACACACACCACACAGTCACACACACCACAGTCACACACACCACACAGTCACACACACCACACAGTTGCACACACACCACACAGAGTCACACACGCCAGAGTCACACACACACCACACACAGTCACACACACACCACAGTCACACACACCACACACAGAGTCACACACATACCACACCTCCCCCTGAGTCTCATACAAACACACACCACCTCCCCCCCCCCACACACACACAGTCTCACATATACACGGTCACGCACACATCACGTTAATCTCCCACGGAATCACGCTCTCTCGCACACACACTCCCCACATGTCACACACACTCCTCAAGCTCGGCAGTCCCAACTCGAGACTCCTTCCTCAGCCCCGTGGCCATTCGTACGAGGGCCTGGAGCCAAACAAGACAAATAATAATTGTTAAGGGTGTAAAAACAACTCTCATCTAAAAGGAAAAGAAGACCATGAGCTGGGAAAGGAGTGCCCAGTAAAAAACACAAAGAGGAATCGGGCAGCACAGGCCTCGAGCAGCAAAGGCCGAGAGAAAAGGGGCGTCAGAAGGGCCCGTCAGATGAGAGCTGGGCCCGCGTGGGGTCCGGTCCCTGAACACACTCCTCTGGAGCTGGAGAGCCCTTTCTCAGTGAGCGCTGGGCTCTCTCTGTGAATAAATCCTTCACGCGATGTACACATTTGCCAGCCAGGAGCTTTGGGACAGTACCAGAAAGTTCTGTCACACATTCAATCAACAAACTTCTTGTGAAAAATTCTTCAAAACTGTTATTGTCTACAAATACAAAAAGGCACAGTGAGCCCCCTCTGCCTCCAAGGCAGGGTGTTTTATACTGCCTTTCAGCCGGCGAATACCGAGGAGCAAGCGAGGAACAAACACGAAGGAGAAGGGAGACTTCCATCTTCTCAGAAGCCACAAAAAGTATCCTCTGAACCGTGGGATTTGGAGGGAAAAGAAACGCCCCTGAGGGGTAGGATCCTAGCCAGCAGAAGGAAACGGGAAGTGTCGCAAAATTCCATTTTATCCTCCCCCTTCCCCTTCTATGTTCTTTTCTCCTACACATACTACAAATGAGCATCCAAGTGGTTCTCATTTTATCCCACCAGCAAAGGGGCGGGAAGAAGAAACAGTCTTGCCAATCTATGCCCCAAACTAAGTGGATGGCGGATGGTGCCCCCTGGTGGCAGGACTGGGGCACAGGGCCTCCTCCCTGGCAGGAAGCAGGAAGGAAGGCGATGAAACCCAGTGAAGGAGATTCACCCCAGACTACACCATCTCTGTCTCTCTTCCAACCCCCCGTTACTGCCAGCTACTCCCGACGTGAGCACATCTCTTAGTTCCAATCTCGTCCTCAAGAGAACCTGCCGACCTCCACTTTGGGCATCAACTGTAAAGGTGGCCCATGGAATGTATTCAGGACTTGATTTGTGTCCCCAAGTGTCATCGCTATGGGCCTCTGGACACGTATCAGGAACCGTGGCTTCACACACACCTGGTCCAGAAGGACCACAGTGTGAATATCATTTAGTCAACAAAAGGGTTCCAGAGCATTCTGAGGCCAATGGGCACGCAGGTCTGCAAAGGCAAAGGAAATGTCAGTCACCTTCCCACGTTCATGTCTTGCCCAAGCCTTCCTGGTTTTGTTTTCTCAAACCCCCTATTTAGGAGCAATTCTGATGTAGCCATAGAAACGTAACATTTCACAGTTGTTAGGAAAGTAAGACTCACAGACAAAAATACTTCGGCAAAGAAACCCGGGAGAGGCATTCTGTCTGCTCTGTGTAAATGCAGTAGAGTGTGTGTGAGCCTTTGTCTCTAGAAGGGGCTGGACAATGTTTTCTCAAACATTTACTTCCCTGAACTATGTTATCAGTAGGGAACAAGCCATAAAAACTCACTTTCTAGCAGAGAAACAGAAGCTGCCACTGGTTAATGAGTCGCCTGGGTGGCACTCTGGAAATGACTAGGAATTTCCACTCTGGAAATGACTAGAAATTTTGTCTCCTCTGCTTCACAGCTAGGTTCATCAGAACTGAATCCCAGCTCCCCCATTTCCTAGCTCTGTGGTCTTAGTTTCTCGATTTTTCCAGGCCTCAGTTTCTTCATCTGTAAAACAGAGATAATATCTACTTCACAGGCTCCATGAAAGCATTAAATGAGATAATGGATAGATTTCAGGGTCGCCGACACTCCTAGCTTTTATATATTGTGTATATTTGTATTTTCTTTTCTTTACATTTTTTTTATTTTAACAAACAGGGTCTCACTCTGTTTTCCATCCTGGAGTGCAGTGGCCCAATCATAGCTCACTTGTAACACTGAATTCCTGGACTCGAGTGATCCTCTTGCCTCAACTTCCCAAGCAGCTAGGACTGTAAGTGCACGCCACCATGCTCGGCTAATTTTTTTCCATGTTTTCCTAGAGACAAGAGTCTTGCTATGTTGCCCAGGCTGGTCTCAAACTCTTGGCCTCAAGCAATCCTCCTGCCTTGGCCTCCCAAAGAGCTGGGATTACAGGTGTGAGCCACCACGCCCAGCTGTATGTGTACTTTCATATGGTCCAGAAACATTTTATTGTATTATCAAGGGATCTGTGACCCAAACAAGCTTTTAGAGCTATTGCTCTAAAGCAAAGCATCTTTGCAAGACTCCTGGGAGCTCTCAACCTTCCTGGTGACAACCATTCCTTAGCTGCTGTCAGGCTTTTCCTAGGACATGCAATATGAGACAGATACATGGGTTTTCTCAGAAACAGAATGATCCTGCTTTCAGAAAATGGATATGACTCTACAGTTTCTATGTATAACGACGCTCCCAAATTTAAGAAAGCTAAATATAATTTCTTTTGCCTAGAATTGTTACTAATAACATTTGCAGCAGACATACCATAAGACTGACGAAGGCAAAACTATACTATGTGCAAGCAAAAAAGGGAAATTACATCCAAAGTATCCTTAACAGTAAGACTTCTGAGAATGCAGAAACATCAAAGTGAGCTACTCTTGTGGTTAATAACTCTCCAAGGTTACCAAGCCTCCACAGGTAAAAGAGCTGGAAGACAAAGGAAGAGTGGAGAACAGTGGTTTATCATTTGCCATCCCTTATATTAAATCTTCGAGCATTTTATATCATATTATTTCAAAAAATAAAGTCTGTCCCTGAAAAATGTAAGCCTGACAGAGCATGCACATGACCCAAGAGCATCTGAAGGTGCCACTGTTTTTTTTTTTTTTTGAGACAGAGTCTCACTTTATTGCCCAGGCTAGAGTGAGTGCCGTGGCGTCAGCCTAGCTCACAGCAACCTCAAACTCCTGGGCTCAAGCCATCCTGCTGCCTCAGCCTCCCAAGTAGCTGGGACTACGGGCATGCGCCACCATGCCCGGCTAATTTTTTCTATATATATTAGTTGGCCAATTAATTTCTTTCTATTTTTATAGTAGAGATGGGGTCTCGCTCTTGCTCAGGCTGGTCTCGAACTCCTGAGCTCAAACGATCCGCCCACCTCGGCCTCCCAGAGAGCTAGGATTACAGGCTTGAGCCACCGCGCCCGGCCGGTGCCACTGTTTTGGCAAAGGAAGCAAAAGTGCTTAAAATATAACCTTAAGATGGATGGGAAATGGATCAGGACAGTAAAAAATCTTTGAGAAAAGCTCTGCTATGAATGTCCTTTTTTTCCGAGCTGCACACATCCATTCACAAGGTCACCTCTGCTTGTCTGACTCTCTGGCATATGTCCTGCCCCAATATTACAAAAATATTCAGATTTTTATGCATTTATAAATGCTTTCCTCTGCTCATGTAAATTCCCACATACATAATAACATTCACAGTGCCTGATCAGAAGGAGGCAGTCAATTAACATGTGTTGAATAAATGAGAATGAAATGAAAAAGAATAACATTTGCTCAATGAATGAGAATAAGGAGAAAAATAGCCAAAGGCTAAACAGAAAGAGAGGTTATAATACTGAATTTTTAAAATTGTGGGAAGAGAAAGTATTCTTTAATACTTAATCCTATTGCTGGAGTAACTGCTTAGCCGTTTTGAAAAAAATAATGTTAGAGCCTCACTAGTGATTCTAGAAATTTCAGATAGACTAAATGGATTATTATAAAGAAAAGGAAGTCATAAAACAACTAGAAGAAAAAAAGTTCTCTCATCTTGGGATAGCAAAGAGCATAAAAGCTAAAGAAGAAATCCTAGGCCGGGCGCAGTGGCTCACGCCTGTAATCCCAGCATTCTGGGAGGCCGAGGCAGGCGGATTGCTCAAGGTCAGGAGTTCAAAACCAGCCTGAGCAAGAGCGAGACCCTGTCTCTACCAAAAATAGAAAGAAGTTAATTGGACAGCTAAAAATATACAGAAAAAGTTAGCCGGGCGTGGTGGCACATGCCTGTAGTCCCAGCTACTTGGGAGGCTGAGGCAGGAGGATTGCTTGAACTCAGGAGTTTGAGGTTGCTGTGAGCTAGGCTGATGCCACGGCACTCTAGCCGGGGCAACAGAGTGAGACTCTGTCTCAAAAAAAAAAAAATAATAATAAAATTAAAAAAGTGTGATACTGGCATAGGATAGAAATATAAACCATGGAACAGAACAGAGAGCCCATAAATAAACCCTCACATTCGAGGTCAGTTGATTTTCAACAAGCATGCCAAGACCATTCAATGGAGAAACGATACCTTTTCAATAAATGGCAGTGGAAAAACTAGATCCCACACACAAAAGAATGAAGTTGGACCCTTATCTTATGCCACATACAAAACTCAAAATGGATCAAAGACCTAAACTTAGGAGCTAAAGCTATAAAACTTTTAGAATAAGACATAGGGGGAAATCTTCATGACATTGGATTTGGAAATAATTTCTTAGATATCATACCAAAAGCACAGGCAACAAAAGTAAAAATAGGTAAATTGGATTTCATCAAAACTCAAAAATGTTGTGCCTCAAAGGACACTATCAAATAGTAAATAGGTAACCTACAGAATGGAATAAAAATATTTGCAAGTCACATATTTGATAAGGAGTTAATATACAAAAATATAAGGAACTACAACTCAGCAACAACAACAACAAAAACAACCGAATTCAAAACTGGGCCGGGCGTGGTGGCTCACGCCTATAATCCTAGCACTCTGTGAGGCTGAGGCCAGCCGGCAGATCGCTCGAGGTCAGGAGTTCGAAACCAGCCTGTGCAAGAGCAAGAATCCATCTCTACAAAAAAAAAAAAGAAAGAAATTAATTGGCCAACTAAAAATACATAGAAAAAATCAGCCGGGCATGGTGGCGCATGCCTGTAGTCCCAGCTACTCGGGAACCTGTGGCAGAAGGATCACTTGAGCCCAGGAGTTGGAGGTTGCTGTGAGTGAGGCTGATGCCATGGCACTCTAGCCCGGGCAAGAGAATGAGACTCTTGTCTCAAAAATAAAAAACAAAAAAATCCTGAACTGGTCAAAGCACTTAATAGACATCTAAAGAGGACATACAAATTGCCAACAAGCACAATCACTAATCATTAGGAAAATGCAAATCAAAACTAAGTGAGATAGCACTTCATACCCACTGGGATGGCCGTTTAGAAACGACAACAGAAAATAACAAGTGTGGGTGAGGATGTGGGGAAATTGAAACCCTCACGAATTATTTGTGAGAATAAAAAATGGTACAGCCACTGTGAAAAACAATTGTTTTTATTTTTGTTTTTTTAAAGACAGGGACTTGCTCTATCGCTCAGGCTGGAGTGCAGTGACACAATCATAGCTCACTGTAACCTTCAATTCCTTGGCTCAAACAATCCTCCTACCTCAGCCCCCCAAGTAGCTGGTACTCCAGGCACAGGCCACCATGCCCAGCTAATTATTTCTAATTTTTTATAGAGACAAGGGTCTTGATTTTGCTCAGGCTGGTCTCGAACTCCTGAGCTCAAGTGATCCTCCCCACTTGGCCTCCCAAAGTGCTGGCATTACAGGCATAAGCCACCATGTCCTGCCAAAAAACAGTGTTGTGGTTCTTCAAAAGTTAAACAGAAAGTTACCATACTCAAAAGAACTGAAAGCAGAGACTCATAGATACTTGTACACCAACATTCAAAGCAGAGTTATTCACAATAGCCAAAAAATGGAGGCAACTCAAGTGTCCTTCACATATGAATGGATAAACAGAATGTGGTATAGATACACAATGGAATACTATTCGGCCACAAAGAGGAATGGAATTCTGATACATGCTGTAACATGGATGAACCCTGAAAACAACATGCTAGGCAAAGAAAGTCAGATGCAAAAGAACAAATATTCTGTGATTACACTTATATTAATACAAGGGACCTAGAATAGATAAATAGAGACAGAAAGTAGAACAAAAGTTAGGTAAGAGGGGCGTGGGGAGCTCAGCAAGTACAGAATTTCTGTTCGGAAGGATGAACAAGTTCTGGCAATGGATAGTGGTGATGGTCGCACAATGTACTTAATGCCACTGAATTGTACACTTTAAAATGGCTAAAATGGTAAATTTTATGTGACGTGTATTTCATACAATGAAAAATTACAAAAAAAAAAAAAAGCACCCCACAATAGCCAAAGTGAGCCTCCTCAGGAGGTGGACCTCCCAGTTCCATGGCCTTGCAGATGGCACCGCTCATTTCCTCGCCCTGGGTTAACCAGTTTATGCACCCCACAGCCCCTCTGGCTACTAACCACCTTGGACTCCAGATAATCCACTTCCTTAGCTCAGAACACCAGCAGCTGCACCGTTTTTTCCTTTCTTTTCTCTTCTTAACTTTTAATACTTGAACCATGTACCAGCTGGAAGAAGCTGTGGGTGGGGTGTAGAGTAGCATTCTCTTTTTTGTTTTGGGGACAGAGTCTCCCTCTGTCGCCCAGGCTAGAGTGCTGTGGCATCAGCCTAGCTCACAGCAACCTCAAACTCCTGGGCTCAAGCGATCCTCCTGCCTCAGCCTCCCGAGTAGCTGGGACTACAGGCATGCGCCACCGCGCCCGGCTAATTTTTTCTATTTTAATTGCTTGGCTAATTTCTTTCTATTTTTCAGTAGAGACAGGGTCTGCTCTTGTGGAGGCTGGTCTCTAACTCCTGACCTCAAGCGATCCTCCCCACCTCGTCCTCCCAGGGTGCTAGGATTATAGGCATGAGCCACCACACCCGGCCTAGAGTAACATTCTTGATAATCTATCTCACTTTTTAATGATTTGCAGAGGATTTTTCTTCCCTTATTAACTCTTTACTATTTCAACTACCTTCACTGTCTAGAAGTTGTGAGATCTAAACTCAACATATACATACAAATAATCCCACTGTCATGCAATTCAAACCACTTTCTATTGGGTTGGCTTCACTGGAGACAGAGCCAGCCAACTTTCCCTAAAAATTATATATTGCCACATCTCTTGGGCCCCTTCTCCAGTTAAATACTATAATTCTTTTAACTTTTCATAATATAGTTGATTTTTCTGGGTCTTTTCCACAAACTTTCTCTAAATCTCTCTCGTAATTACACACTAAAACATTTTTTTTTTTGAGACAAGAGTCTCACTCTGTCACCTGGGCTAGAGTGCCGTGGCATCAGCCTAGCTCACAGCAACCTCCAACTCCTGGGCTCAGGCAATCCTCCTGCCTCAGCCTCCCGAGTAGCTGGGCCTACAGGCATGTGCCACCATGCCCGGCTAATTTTTTCTATATATTTTTAGCTGTTCAATTAACTTCTTTCTAGTTTTAGTAGAGATGGGATCTTGCTCTTGCACAGGCTGGTCTGGAACTCCTGAGCCCAAGCAATCCTCTCGCCTCGGCCTTCCAAAGTGCTAGGATTACAGGTGTGAGCACTGCGCCCGGCCTATATACTAAAACATTTTACATGGACATTTAAAAAATTTCTATAGCAAAGGGGAACCAACATGTTTTTAATGACAATAAAAATGGTGTGGTGAGTAGGTAGTGAACCATATTATGATTTTAAAAATCAATGGATTTCAGAAATGTTGCTCCTTAAGTTTACTTATTTTGAGCCGTGTTTTCTTCTAAACCTCAAAGCCAGCACCTCCCTCTTCATGTCGGGGACGTGTGTCCCCCAGTGACTTGCTCATCAAGAGGCACTCTAGCTTAGCTGTTGCTGACTCTGCAGTTCACTAGGACATTGTGCAGCCTGCATCTTATTTACACCGTCAGAGAGACACACAGCAAAATCATTTAAGACTTCAGAAACTCCTAACTTAGCTACTGACTGATTCCATTATGCTATATTCCAAACGCAAAGACTGGACTAGAAATTTAACTAGTAAGAACTGACAACAGGTGCACATCTCACATTCCAGGCAGATAAGCCACACAAGCACAGATCTGTCAACTGCACACATATTCCCCAATGAAGCACAGGCTTTGCTTTATGCCATTCTTCAAATCTCTCCCAAAATTACTCCCTACTCTTAGAAAACCTACCCCGGCCACCCTGCCAAAAATAAACAGCTAAGAAATCAGTGATTTCAGACATTTCATCGAACTGCTGTATTCCCAAATACATTTCCAACCTCTGGGTAGTACAACTGTTCTGGAAAGTAGAAATCAACTAAGGAAAAAATTAACTCAGAAAGTTATCGCCTTGCTTCTCTAAGAGGCCTTGTAGAATTAGCACACAAATCAACCTCCCCTTCAGAAGAGAGGCAGCCTTACTCATGAAGGTATCACCCAAAGAGCCCAGCATAGTACCTGCTTCATAGATGCATGCACATGTAACCATATTAATAATAATTCATGTATTTAGTACTAGGTGCCAGGTACTGCGCCAATAATGTACACCACTTCAAAAATTAGGTACGATTATTGCAATTTTAAACATGTAGAAGTTTGCCCAACTGAAGAGTTAAACAACTGTATTTCCAGTGCTTCCTAAACTAAGGTTGGAAGCAATCCAGTTGAAATTCAGCCTAGTCTTAATCACAATCCTGTGTAGCAGCCTCCTTGAATAAATGATGTGAAATTTCCCTTAGCTTTTATCAAAGCCAGCTCATGCGTTTCCTTGGGTTTACAGAAGATTGGCTGCTACGATTTCCAACAATAGTTGAGTTTTATCTTAAAAATCAGACATTTCTTTTCATGTACATCCATACTTTATGTTTCACAACAGAGCTCTTGCAAGAGAGATTTGGCAGATTACTTTTACACCTCATTAAGTTATTTTGAAATACAAACTGTGGACATTCCGAAACATAATTTCTCCCTTAAAAGACAGATACCAGTATCAATGCATTGTGTGTGTACATTTCAGGTTTCTTTTTTTAAAGGAACAATAGATCTCAAAATGCCCCAGCCTGAGTAGGAGAGCTTCCTTGAGGGCAGTGTTATCCACCACGGCCATATGTCCGGCAGGAAGTCTGCAGCCAGTGACATTGCAACGACCCCCCACTTTCTTGTACCCTGGAGAGACTTGTGGCTTGGATATCTGAACAAGGCAGGCCTTGGATTAAAAGCCTACTCTTTTGCTCTCCACGTGGATTACGGGTGTGGAATCTCACATTTCTAAAGTCTTTCACTGGAGCATGCCAGGTGGCTTGCAAAAAAGCTGACTCATTAAGCAGAATCTGACACTCTGATGAGACCTTAATCTCCACACAGTCTACATGTGTTGTGTGCTGCTTAATGTGTCCACTTGAGGAGAGAAGGGCTGTGTTCCTAGGCAAAGACCTTGCATTTCATCATTTTTTAGGCAAGCTTTGCAAAATATACAAGGTACACCCAGAACCTCATTGGAGAGAGAGAGAGAAACCCTCTATCTATTGCCAAGCCACTGGCTAATTTCACGATTGATCGTTTAACACCCTAGCCAGCCCTGAGCCGGGCACTGCATGCCGTCAGTGAGTGCGTCCATTATCTGCTCTCAAGCTACACAGCAAAGCTGGCCACACATTCACAAAAAGCAAATAGTCAACTTTCACCCTTGGCTAAAACAACATATGGCTCACAGATAAAGCTACAACTTGAGAGTCATTATCCACACAATCTCATGTCACTCAAAACAGCCTGTGAAGTAAGGATTGTGGTCATTTCCGTTTCACAGATGAGGAAACTGAGGCACAGGGAGGTTAAGGATCTCCAGCAAAAGATCTAAGGCAAAAGATCTCCAGCTATTAAGGAACAGAGCCTAGAAGTAAAACCACCGCTGTCTGCCTCCAAAACTCTTAACTTCACCCGAATGTTATGCTGCCTCTTATGTTTGTTTTCTAAGAGTTACAACAATTTTGGCAACTTCATCTTATTAGGTATAAAAGCATTGCTAATGCAGAGTCCCCCAATTCCGAGAAAATTAAAGAAAAAAAGAGGGGTGTGTTCTGCCAATGAGACAAATGTTTGGTTGTTTTGTAGGACAGTCCCAACTCTCAAGTGGGAGGCAAGTGCAGCACGAGCTCTGGAGTCGGACAAGTGGGGTCAACCACTTTCTAGCTGTGTGAGCTTATGCAAGTTACTTGACCTCTCTGTGCTTCAGTTTCCTCACCGGTAAAACGAAAACAATAATAGAAACTAACTCGGCGTTCTTGGGGATTAAATAACGCAGGGTATTTAGGAGCATTTTGCACACTTTACGTGGTGTCAATAAATCTCAGCTATTCTTATCATTAATAAGCTGCCTGAACTAAGTTTAGACTTGAGATCTAAACATTAGGAGGTACGACTAACACATCCAGCATGTGGATGCCATGGAAGCCACTACGCCTTGGGAAGATGATCAAAAAGCCCTCCCCCCACTGTTCAGGCCGCCTGTAGGATGGATGGGTAGGTGTATCTTTCTCAAACTAAACAGCTCTAACATTTGCTGAATTCAAATGAAAAGTATGGATTCCTTAGCACTGACTCACCAGCAAGACACACATCCACTCTAAAAAGTTTTAAACTAGTCTAAAGACTATCTGGGTTCTAGCATCGTTATCCACGCAGCCTTCTCTGTCAAGAGGCATTGCTCTCAATCACGTCCTCTAAAAATTTCCCTTCCCGGCTAGCATTACGCACAGTACTTGGTGTCCCCAGTTGTTGCTGTCCCAGAACAAAAGCCTAATTGCTGCTGCCACAATGCTGGCCTTTTTCTGAGATCATCGTGGAGCCCTCGGAGCAAACGACAGAGGGAGGAGTTCTCCCAAGCAGCAAGCGCGGAGCAAAATTCCTGGCGCCCGGAGGCCAGCCTGAGCCCAGTTTTCCTTTATCTTGGAGACTCGGGCCCCTTTCTAATATCGACGTCTCCAAGCACATGTTAATAGCTCCGCCTCGCGAATGCCTCCGAGCGCTTTGGGACACGTGCGTCCTCCCGCTCGCGCGAACCGGTCCGGCAAACTCGGGCCCCTTTTCTGGCCGGCTCCAGCGGGACGGGCGCAGGACCCCGGGACCCGCGGGACGGTCCGGCCGGAGGGGTCCTGGCGGGGCGCGCGCCCCCAGCGCCCGCAGGGCGAGGCTCGGGAGGGAGGTCCCCGCAGGCCAGACCCCCAGCGCCCCGCAGGGCGAGGCTCAGGAGGGAGGTCCCCGCAGGGCGAGGCTCGGGAGGGAGGTCCCCGCAGGCCAGACCCCCAGCGCCCCGCAGGGCGAGGCCGGGAGGGAGGTCCCCGCAGGCCAGACCCCCAGCGCCCCGCAGGGCGAGGCTCGGGAGGGAGGTCCCCGCAGGCCAGACCCCCAGCGCCCCGCAGGGCGAGGCCGGGAGGGAGGTCCCCGCAGGGCGAGGCTCAGGAGGGAGGTCCCCGCAGGCCAGGCCCCCAGCGCCCCGCAGGGAGAGGCCGGGAGGGAGGCCCCCGCAGAGCGAGGCTCAGGAGGGAGGTCCCCGCAGGCCAGGCCCCCAGCGCCCGCGCCCGGCGCCGCGAGCAGGACCCTTCCCAGCCCAGGGACTGGACGGCGCCGTGCGCCCCCACCCGCGCGGCACGCGACCCCCAGCGGGCGCCCGGGGGGGCTCTGCGACTCACGCGGTCTCTCGGGGTCTCGGGGCCGTCTCCCCGGCGGGTGCCCGCGCCCTCGGGGCCTGCGAGTGGGAGGCTCCCATCGCTCCGAACTTGGCGCCCGGCTGCGCCCGCCGGTGCCCCGCGCCCGGGGCGGCTCCGCGCGGAGCGGGAGGGGTGGCGCGGGCGGGCGGGCGGGCGGGCGGGGACGGGGAGCCCGGCCTCGGGGGCCCGGCCGCCGGGAGAGCCGCGGCAGGAGCTTGCAAAAGTAGCTGCCAACTTCCCCGCCAGCTGCAGGGCCCGGCGGGGGACAGGCAAGTGCCGCGGCCACGCCCCGGGCGCGCGGAGCTGCGGAGGGCGCCTCGCCGACGCCCCGAGCGCCCCTCCGCCGCGCGCGCGGGGCAGCAGGTGGCGGGGCGGGCCGGCGGGGCGGGGCGGCGCGGGGGGGCCGGCAGGGCGGTGTGCGCGTGCACCCCCCCCCCCCCCCCCGCCCCCCCCGCNGGGGTGCGCGGGCCCCCCCCCCCCCCCCCGCGGCCCTCCGGGCGTGGCCTCGCCGCGCGCTGGGCGGCCCGCACTGAGCTGCGCGCCTGGGCGCTGCCCCCGGCGACTGGGCGGCTCCGTGCTAGCCCTGGCGCCCTCTGCTTCTCCGCCTGGCACGTGAGGGAGCGCGTCCTTCACGTCTCCGAATGTCGCCTTCGCCTCTAACAGCCAGGGACTGGGTTCTCCAAACTCCGTCTCAGGGAAGCACGCACCTCTCCCTCCCGTGTTCTCTGCGACCCAGCCACGTCCGGGGACTCCCTTTCCGGACTATATCATGCTTTCCCTCGCCCATCCCCTCCCCTGCAGCCATCTGTGCTCATCCCAGCGTCCCCACCCCGACAGATCGGAATGCCCTTTCTGCCAGCCCATGCGCCCTTCCAGGCCCAACTCGAACCTCCCTTCTGTGACACCTGCATCCTGCATCCTGACGTTGACGCATGTGCCTCCTCCCTGCCTGTGCCCCTGGCTGGGACGTGAGCTCCACGATTTGTCCTGTTCTCACCAGTCCTGCAACATGCTTGGCACCCAGTGGACACTCGTATTGTTTTTTGGTTTTTTTTTGAGACAGAGTCTCGCTTTGTTGCCCAGGCTAGAGTGAGTGCCGTTGTGTCAGCCTAGCTCACAGCAACCTCAAACTCCTGGGCTCAAGCGATCCTCCTGCCTCAGCCTCCCGAGTAGCTGGGACTACAGGCATGCGCCACCATGCCCGGCTAATTTTTTCTATATATATTAGTTAGCCAATTAATTTCTTTCTATTTATAGTAGAGATGGGGTCTCGCTGTTGCTCAGGCTGGTTTCGAACTCCTGACCTCGAGCGATCCGCCCGCCTCGGCCTCCCAGAGTGCTAGGATTACAGGCGTGAGCCACAGCGCCCAGCCCTCGTGTTGGTGATAGATGCATTTGTCCTACACGCGCGTGACCACTTGTCTTCCCAGTGCTACCATGGCCTTTGTCACTTGCTCTAGCAAAGCATTTACCAATCTTATTTTGCAATTATGCCTTCACTTGTCTGTCTTTCCACCAGAATGTGAGTTCTTTAATGGCAGGAACGCTTCTTATCTCTGTATCTTCCCTTAGCACCTGGCACAGTGCTTGGCTCATGGTTTACGTACATTAAATATTTGCTAAATGAATGAATGAGTCAGTGGCTAGACACACAGAATTGCGTTTAACATTAACGTCTTTCTTAACCGGAAGCTATAGTAGAATGGAAATGTATGTGGCTACATCTTAATTTTTCCAGAAAGAATCAGAGAACTCATAAAAGAGACATATTTGCGACAGATCTTTTGCGTGTCAAATTATGACACATTTTTACAAGTTATCTTCACTCTCCTTAGCCAGAGGGGTGGGTCCTAAGGTCCAGGATGGCAGACATATACAAGCAGAGTACTTGGGGGGAGTGGGAAAACAAACATTAATTAGTAAAAGTGCAGTGAGACAGGAATTGAGATTTTTTTGTGGGAAGAATTTCAAACAGCTAAAGATAAGTCGACTCTTGGCAGATAATTTTTTTTTTTAAGTTCAGATTCTCCACACATTCTGTCTGGGATACTTTGGTGATGTGATGGAAATGCCATTGATAAGGCAAACATAACCCTGTCAGAGCTGTGGTTCCCCCCAGAGGGACCCTCAGCCTCTCCTTGTGGGAAAGGTCTTTATTCTCAGCAGGTCATGCTAAGGAAAAACAGGAGGGATGGGCGACAGGAGAAGAGCGTGGGAATGGGAAGGCTTTCTTTCTTGGGTAGACAAGATGGGCTGTTGGAAAGAGTTTTATTATTATTATTAGTGCAGAAGGGCACAGCAGAGTGCCACTAAAATGCTTTACAAAGAAAAGAGTATTTCCACAGACATGGTACTAGTTTGCAGTAGAAAAAAATAAAGAAAATAAAAATTAAAATAAAAACAATAAAAAATAAAAATAAAAGCAAGAAAAGAGTAAAGCCCACACTGTCCCGTGTTGCAGAGGAAACCGAGACAAGAGGAAAATAGGACTCTGCAATATAATGTGAAAGACTGTCTGCATGGGGCCAAACGGCATCTCCGCAAAGATGCTTGCTTGTGTGTTGACCGGTGTCGCTCTGTGTTTATTGGGTTCGAAGCCCTGGCTGGCACAGAGACACGCGCAGCCGGGGCTTCAGACCAGGGGGAGGGAAGACAGTGAAGGGAAGTCTTAACTTTAAGAAGTACATTTATGAGGGCTTTTCAGGAAAAATGCTCAAGACAAACCTGCAATGCCCAGACACCCCTCTAACCCCAACATATAATAATTCGTCCTTCTCATGGAAGCAAAACCAAGATCTATTTCTCTATCCTGGAGACTGGCTGCAGATTGCCAACAAAGGTATAGATTATGGGATATTTCCAGTTCCTCTGCTTAATGTTCCTGGGTTTAAAATCCTTCTTGCTTTATATACTTCAATTAAAACCCAAAAAACTTCCTAATAATAATAAAGTATTGTTATTATGCAATCACAAGTTCTATTTTATTATTATTATATTTTTCTCTTTTTTTTTTTCTTTTAAGATGGGGTCTCGTCGCCGTGTTGCCCAGGCTGACCTCGAAATCCTGGGCTCAAGTGATCCTCCTGCCTCAGCCTCCCAAGTAGCTGGGACTACAGGTGCCCACCACTACAGCCAGCTAATTTTTCTGCTTTTTGTGCAGACTAGGTCTCGCTCTTGCTCAGGCTGGTCTCAAACTCCTGACCTCAAGCAATCCTCCTGCTTCAGTCTCACAAAGTGCTAGGATTATAGGTGTGAGCCACCCCACCCAGCCCAAACCTTCAATTTGTAAAAAAAAAAATGTGGTATCTGAAAAGCGCAATGAAGCAAAGCCCAATAAAATGAGCGGTGCCTGCACAAACGAGCAAAATGAAGCATGGAAAGGACAGACATGCCCAAGGCCACATAATTAGGAAATATCAAAGCTAGATTCAAAGCCAGGTAGCTAGCTCCAGAGCTGCAGCACGGGGCTTACCTATGCTATACTGCCTTCATTCTTACACTGCACACCCCATTTTACGATAAACTCCACTTTAGGGAAGTGAGTGTTGTATCCAGGAATTAAACCCAATCATCTAGACTACAAACCTTATGCTCCACATGGATTTTTCCCCCAGCAATCACGCCAAATGAGTATTACCCTTCAAAGTAGCCACCTTGGTAAGTTACATGCTTATCTCAGGGGCTGCACTATCGATCCTCATTTGGAAATTATTTAACACATATTTGACTGCCAAACTATAAAAAAAATTTTTTCCTTGGAGCCACGGTGTTTTATTACAATAACAGAACAAAAACTTCAAAAACAAAAATGATCCTTTCTAATTTAATGACAAATTTGTTATTTTTCATTGTTTTCTGTGCGTGAGTTACATGCAACTTGAAAAATAGTTCAAGCAGCTCCCAAGGTAAAGAGACGTGTGAATTACATATGCTTCAGGAGACCCCAGTGTGGCAGTTTTGGGAGGTGGAGCCGAGTGGGAGGTGTTTGGGTCATGGGGGAGAATCCCTCATGAATAGCCCTCCCTTGGGGCTGAGTGAGTTCTCTATTAGTTCCCTCTAGAGCCAGTTGTTAAAAAGAGCCTGCACCTTCCTGCTTTCTCTCTTGTTCCTTCTTGCCACATGGTCTCCGCACATGCTAGATCCCTTTGTTGCCTCCCACCACAAGTGGAAGCAGCCTGATACCTTCACCAGACGTCCAGTCTTGAACCTTCCAGCCAGCAGAATCATAAGCCAAATAAACTTTTTTTCCTTATAAATTATCCAGCCTCAGGTATTCCTTTTTTTTTTTTTTTTGAGACAGAGTCTCACTTTGTTGCCCAGGCTAGAGTGAGTGCTGTGGCGTCAGCTCACAGCAACCTCAAACTCCTGGGCTCAAGTGATCCTCCTGCCTCAGCCTCCCGAGTAGCTGGGACTACAGGCATATTGCGCCACCATGCCCGGCTCATTTTTTCTATATGTTTTCAGTTGTCTGGCTAATTTCTTCTAATTTGTCCTGTAGTTCTTTTTTCTTAAGGTATCTTTGTTTGGTTTTGGAATCAAGATAATACTGGAATCATAAAATGATACCTCTTCTTTTATTTTCTGAAACAGTTTTTGCAGGAATGGAATCATTTCTTCCATAAATGTTTGATAGACTTCACCAGTGAAGCCATCTAAACGGTTTTAAGTTACAAATTCAATTTCTCTAATTGATATAGGGCTGTTCAAGCTTTCTATTTCTTCTTGGGTGAGCTTAATAATTTATATCTTTCCCAAAATGTGTCCATTTCATCTAAGTGGTCACATTTAATGGCATAAAGTTATTCATAACAATAATGGACTATTATTCTTCCAATATCTCAAGGATCAGTAGTGGTGCCCCCTCTTTCATTCCAGATATTGGTGATTTCTTTTTTTTCTTCAGTCAGGCTTGAGATTTACCAATTTTATTAGTTTTTTCAAAGGACCAGCTTCTGGCTTTATTGATTTTTCTTTTTCTTTTTTTCTGTTCTCTATTTCATTGATTTCTGCTATTCCTTTTATTATTTTCTTCCTTCTAGTTGCTTTGGATTTAATTTGCTCTTCTTTTTCTAGACTTTATTTTATTTTATGAGACAAAGTCTCACTCTTGTTGCCCCGGCTAGAGTGAGTGTCGTGGCGTCAGCCTAGCTCACAGCAACCTCACACTCCTGGGCTCAAGTGATCCTCCCGCCTCAGCCTCCCGAGTAGCTGGGACTACAGGCATGCGCCACCATGCCCGGCTAATTTTTTCTATATATTTTTAGTTGGCCAATTAATTTCTTTCTATTTTTAATAGAGACGGGGTCTCCGCTCTTGCTCAGGCTGGTCTGGAACTCCTGATCTCAAACGATCCGCCCACCTCCACCTCCCAGAGTGCTAGGATGACAGGTGCGAGCCATCGCGCCTGGCCTTTTTCTAGACTTTAAAGGTGAAAATTAAGATAATTAATTTGAGACTCTTTTTCCTCTCATAGGCTTTCAAAGCTACACATTTCCCTTTAAGTGTTATGTTAGCTACATCCCTCAAATTTTGATATATTGTATTTTTATAATTCAGTGCAAAATATTTTCAATCTGTCTTGTGATTTCTTCTTCAACCCAAGGAATATTTAGAGATGTATTATTTAGTTTCCAAAAATTTGGGATCTTCCTAGTTATCTTATTGTTTTCAGTTTCTAATTTAATTTCGTTGTGGTCAGAGAACAGATTATTTGATTTCAACCTTTTAAAATTTATTAAAACATTTTTATGGTCCAGAATATGGTCTATCCTGGTAAACATACCATGTGCATTTGAAAAGAATGTGCACTTTGCTGCTGTCTAGTGAAATGTTCTATAAATATCAATTAGGTCAAAGTGATTGATAGTGTTGTTCAGATTTTCTGTCTTTGCGGATTTTCTTTTAGCTTCTGAGAGACATTAAAATTTCCAATTATGATTGCTGACTTCTTCCTTTAACTCTATCAATTTTTGCTTCCTGTATTTCGAAGCTGTTACTGGACACAAATCTGTGACTTTCATGTCATCTTGATCAATTAGCTATCATCCTGAAATGCCCTTCTTTATCTTTGGTAATACATTTTGTTTAGAAATCTATTCTAATCTGATACCAATATAGCCATTCCAGCCTTCTTGTGCTTACTATTTACGATTTATCTTTTTCTATCTATATTTGATTTCCTTCTGCCTTTATATTCAAAGTATGTCTTAGAAGAGGTTTATATTAGTTTTTTAAAACTGGACTTTATTTTTTTAGAGGAGTTGTAGGTTCATAGCTAAATTGAGATGAAAATACAGAGCGTTCCCAAATACCCCTACCTCCGACACTCACACACCCTCCCCACTGTGACAACTCGCACCAGAGTGGTGCCTCTGTTACGATCATGAGGCTGCACTGAAGCATCCTTATCACCCAAAGCCCACACTTTACATCAGGGTTTGCTCTTGGTATTGTACCTTCTATGAGTTTTCACAAATGTATAATGACATGTTTCCACCATGATATTAATAGTGTCTTACAGAACAGTTTCACTCTTCTAAAAATCCTCTGTGCTCTACCTGTTCATCCCTCCCTTCCTGCCAACCCCTGGCAACCACTGCTCTTTTTATTGTCTCCACAGCTTTGCCTTTTCCAGAATGTCACATAGTTGGAACCATAGAGTATACAGCCCTTTCAGATTGGCATTTTTCACTTGGTGATATGTACTTAAGCTTTCTCCGTGTCTTTTCATGGCTTGACAGCTCATTTCTTTTTAGCACTGAATAATAGTCCATTGTCTGGGTGTATCACAGTTTGACTGTTTGCCTACTGAAGAGCATCTTGGTTGCTTCCAAGGTTTGGCAACTATGAATAAAGCCTCTATAAACATCCGTGTGCAAGTTATTGCACGGACATAAATTTTGAGCTCATCTGTGTAAATACCAAGGAGTGAGATTGCTGGATTATATGGTAAGAGTATGTTTAGTTTTGCAAGAACTGCCAAAACTGTTTTCCTAAGTGGCTGCACCATTTTGCATTCCCAGCAGCAATGAATGAGAGTTGCTGTTCTACATCCTTACCAGCATTGGATGTTGTTAGTGTTTTCAATTTTGGCCAGCCTATTAGGTGTGTAGTGTTCTCTCATTGTTGTTTTAATTTACAATTCCCTAATAGCATAAAATGTTAAACATCTTTTCATAAGTTTATTTGGCATCTGTATATCTTCTTTGGTGAGGTGTTATATTTGTTTTTGTATCTATTTAAAACCAATCATCTATCTTAGTGTTTTAGATTGTTTAGTTCATTAACTTTTAATGTAATTATTGATATGGTTGGATATGGGTCTATCATTTTTGTTTTGTTTTCAGTTGTCTCCTCTGACATTTGTTTCTCCATATCTCATTTCTCACCTTTTAAAAATTACTTAATATTTTAAAAATTATTCTATTTAAATTTTCCTAATGCTTTTTAGCCATAGTCTTTGCCTTATGTTTAGTGATTGATCTATAATTACAAAATATATCACAGCCCATTCACAATAGATAATGTACTTCTTCATGTAAATGCTACAGCTTAAAAGTACAATTTCTTAAATACAAAATTCATCAGATTGAGTTAACAGGTAAATGGGTATGTTAAAGGAAAGAATAAGTAAACTTTAAGATATGTCAATCAAAATTACTCAAAATTAATACCAGAAAGGAAAAAGATTTAAAATAAGATGAACAAAATCTCAAGGATCTGTTAAATACTATTAGACAAACATACATGTAATTGGAATCTCAGAAGGAGAGAAGAAAATGGAGTAGAAAAATATTTGAAAAAATAACGAAACACTTCCCAAATGTAATAAAAATCAGAAATTTGCAGATACAAGATACTAGATAAACACTAAGTAGAATAAACATGAACTCCACTCCAAGATACATGGAAGTCAAACTGATATAAATCTTGAAGGCAGAAAGACAGCAATAAAAAAAAGCAATTTCCATTGGATTCTTTATTGTATCTATTCTCTGCTGAAACTTCCCGTTTCTCTGCTGAGATTATGATTCATCAAAAACAAGGGTTTTTTTTCTTAATTTTTAAAAATCTCACTGAAAATAGCTATAAAGTCCTTTAAAACTACAAAAACACTTTAAAACCCATGCCTTTTAATTTCTAACATCTTGTTCATCTCCAGGTCAATTTGATTGACTTTTCTCTTAAAACCATATCCCATTTTCTTGGTTCTTTATATGTTAAATGATTTTGGTTTGAATCCTGGATATCATGAATGCTAAGTTGTGGCGATCTCAGACCGTTGGTTTTCTCTGATGAATGTTTTTCCTTTGTTTTAGCAGACACGTTTCTGGTCGGATTTGAACTGCAAACTGTTTCCTGGGTTGCAGCTCCAGCCTGAGTGCAGACTTTTTGTCTTTAGCTGAGCTGCCCTGAGTGTGTTTTGTGCAGATGAGGTTCAGGAGCTGATCAGAGGTTGGGCTTGGGGATCCCCTCATTCTTTTCAGCATCCTTGATTTCCTGGCTCTCGTTCTCTCATCCCTCAAGACATGGAGCCAGCGTGTGGCCCATGCTAGCCCCAGGCTAGGAGCCCAGGAGGCGGAGGACCGGCTTACGTGGCTTCCTATCTCCCGCTGTCCAAGCTGACACATGCCACCAGAGGCTGTCTCTTTTCGTTTCCTCTTCAGTACCTTCAGGTAGCTGCTTTGTGTGTTTACGTCCAGATGTCAGAGTTTCTTTTCCCAGGAATGGTCATCATCACCAGAACAATCTATAACACCCAGAAGCAGAAGCCCATATGTAGTTCTTATGAAATGGTAAAATCCAGCTTCATCACCCACCTTGCTTATCACAGTCGTCCTGTGTGACTTTGGACTATTTTTTTTTTTTCTTTTTGAGACAGAGTCTCGCTTTATTGCCCAGGCTAGAGTGAGTGCCGTGGCGTCAGCCTAGCTCACAGCAACCTCAAACTCCTGGGCTCAAGCAATCCTGCTGCCTCAGCCTCCCGAGTAGCTGGGAACTACAGGCATGCGCCACCATGCCCGGCTAATTTTTTTTCTATATATATTAGTTGGCCAATTAATTTCTTTCTATTTATAGTAGAGATGGGGTCTCGCTCTTGCTCAGGCTGGTTTCGAACTCCTGACCTCGAGCGATCCGCCCGCCTCGGCCTCTCAGAGTGCTAGGATTACAGGCGTGAGCCACTGTGCCCGGCCTGGACTATTTTTAAAGATCAAAGAATACTAAAAATATTTTGCTATGGGCCCTGAGGGCAATTTTAAGGGATAAGGGCCAAAGATGTTGGGCAACTGGAGCATCGCTGCACAGCTGGGATAAGTTTGCAATCTCTCAAGGTAATAGAGACCAATATTTCCTAATCACTGTTCTCTCTCTCTCAGTAAAACAAACAAAACAAGAAACAACCCAGGTTTTTCGCCAGGCATGTGGCTACTGTGAATAAAAGCTGCATCTCCCAGTCTCCATGACACCCAGGTGTGGCCCTGTTACTAAGTTTTGATCAATGGGATGAAAATAGAAGTGTGGAGTTCAACTTCCAGGAAGTATCATTAATGGGGAATGGGAGGTGAGGCCTTTTTTGGCCCTTTTTTTTTTACCCCTGCTGGCTAAAATGCTGATGGATAGCTGAATGCAAGTAGCTGTAATTAATCTTGAGGTAGAAGCCATGTGCTGAGGTTGAAGGAGCCTGAATCCCTGACACCACGGAGCCTTTGAACCTGCCCTGGACTGCTCACCTACAGATTTCTTTTATGTGTGGGAAAAATAAATTCATATATCATTTAGGCTGGGCACAGTGGCTTACACCTATAATCCTAGCACCCTGTCTGGAGGCCAAGGCGGGAGGATTGCTTGAGGCCAGGAGTTCAAGACCAGTCTGAGCAACATAGTGAAAACCCATCTCTACAAAAAAATAGAAAAATTAGCTGGGCATGGTGGTGAGAGCCTGCAGTCCCAGCTACTCAGGAAGGAAGGAAGATCGCTTGGGTCCAGGAGTTTGAGGTTGCTGTGAGCTATGATGATGTCACTGCACTCTAGCCTGGGCAACAGAGTGATACTCTGTTTCAAAAACAACAACAACAACAACAAAAAAAACTTATATATCGTTTAGCCATTGTTATTTTGAGTTTCTATAAGACTCAGCCAGATCGAATCCTAATCAATACTCTGACCATTACATTGGGGAGAAAAGGAGTTCCATTATCTTGTAGTCAAACCACCTTTACCTGGAAGGACTATATTACTTGGCAGCCTTGCCTGCAGTCACTCCACCCTACTCCATAAATAAGGAGTGCTGTGTAAGCAGTCCTAACCCTGACACTTCCCAGGCCTCAAGTTCATCTCCGTCTGAAACTGTCCATAAAACCGTCCCCAAGCTCCTACCCCAGGCATTATTGCCAAGCAGATCTACCCCTATTCCAAGTAAATCTCCTCTGGCAGAATGTTTCCATCCTCTTCCCCCTCAAAGCTGTCCTGAGTTATTCGTGCATTCATTCATTCATTCCACAAATACGTACTGAATGCCTGCTTGGGTATCTGTCTTGCTCTGAATTCATCTTCGCGAAGAGGTTGGATGAGGTGGGAGTTTTCCAAATTGTGCTACCAGCCACAAGATGACGCTCCCATAAATCCACACCCTCACTCACTCCATCTCCCATTATTGTTTTGGCACCACCTGAACGTAACACGATTCAAAAATAAGAAACCGATTCATAGAATAGAGCTGGGAAGTCCCCAAGAGGCCACCTAGTTCGGCCCTCTTATGTGAACATAAGAAGACAGAGGCCCTGAGGTGGCAGACTATGGTAGAGACCTGCCCGAGGTCACACAGACAGTGAGTGGCACAGCCGGGAGGGACTCGGACTCAGATTTCTCCGCCACCACCACCCCGTCCTTTGTTCTTTCCTGGATCATTCTTTCCTTCATTCGCGCTTAATGTAAATAAAAAGATTATACGCCTGTTATTTTCGTTAGAAAACTTTTTACTTTAAAATCCATCCCAGTCATCAAAGAGAGGATTGTCTTTGCATTTGTACTCTGAACACGCCAGCAACCAAGCCCAGCGCCTTTTCTCTGGCCTTGGAACCCTTGGGACTTGGAGAATTAAGTCAGGTGAGAGTCACATGCTCACTTGCACGGCAAGTCTGCAGTGGTGGTTTCCAGCCAAATGCCTTTTGCCTGAGGCTTGTTCCCAGAAACTTCTCTATAATTCCACCAGCCACCATATGTGCAACTATTCTCCAATGCCTTGTGCTAGCAAAGCCGAATTCTGGCCAACACAACCAAAAAAAAAAACCCCCAAAACTGTCTTTGTTCCGGTTTCAAGGTGATGCGACTGTCACTTATAATAAGTAGGCAGCTTCCAGAAGAAAGCCAGGGCTCCAACCTGCGACCTTGCTCTCCTGCTGTGAACACAGCTGCCAGTGCGGTTTCCGCCTGCAGTTTCAGCAGGAGGAATGAGAGCACTTGTTTTTTTTAAGCTTCTTTTGTTTTATACTTCATTTACTTGTCATTTCTATTCCTGCATAATGGCGTGCCCTTTATGAGTGCTTCATTTAATTTTTTTTTTTTAAAGCAGGCTGTTTTTTGTGCCCTGTCATTGTCTTCAGAGACAAAAATCTGCACAGAATTCATACATCCTGGACTTAGTGACCCACAAGTGCCTTCCTGAACTTACACTACCTTTTTTGGGTCTCATCCAACTTGGGGGGAGTGACCTGGAACAACCTTTGGGTATTTAAACACGATTCTAAGCCCACTGACCGGTCCCAGGTGTGGCAGGGTGGGGACAACCCATCCACCAGTGGTTTGTCTCCACTCACTACCCAGCAGGTTCTGGTTTTGGTCATTCCACCGAGAAGAAACAAAGTGGACAGAAAAACCCGAAGGCTGGCAAGAATCCCCGGGGGCCTGGGTTCAAGGAAGCTCTTCAGAGCCTTTGGAACTAAAACCAGTATGCGCAGTTTATTGTATAAAAATAGTATCATGAATAAAAAAAAAAAAAAAAAACACTACTGTTCTCCAGCTGGGCAAACAGGGTCTATGAAGCCTGCAAATGCTGCAAAGCAGCAGCAAACATTCAAAGGAAATCTTTAAAGGCAGACAAAGTAAAACAAGTGCTTTTGGCTTAGAAGTTAAGGTTGTCCTAAGAGGCCATGTAGAGATCTTAATTATTTACCTTAGGATGCTCGTGAGCCAGAAATAGCTTGCAAAAAAAAAAATAGTTGCAAAAAGTTGCAAAAAACTTTTGCAGGTTGCAAAAAAAAAAAAAACCAACAAACAAACAATAAAAGCAGGCTTTTAACCTCAAGCAGATTAAATAAAAGGCAGAATAAGCACAGGTAGAACAAAACACCAGAGCCATTCTTTCTTCAGGAAGCCTGAAAGTTTTCTATTTTCCTGCAGGGAAAGACCAGAACTGCAGGGGAATGACTCTATAGCTGCCCGTGGAAATCCAGGGCAACCACGAGCAAGGGAGTTAGGAGGGAAGAAAATAAAAATGTCGTATCTTGCCAGGTGTGGTATGTGCATAGATCAGGAGCGAGTGCTGCTGTGTTGCTTTCTCCGTGTTACAAGGAGGAAACACTTCAGACAAGGATTCGGCTTGTGTAGTCTTAACTTTGAAAGTTTCCATTTTCTTGCTTGTAGTCACAAACTTTTTATTAATATCTATGTTCAACTCCTTGATCCATATTGCTATGGGTGCTATAACCATTTTTTTTTTTTTTGAGCATCTGGGATCTAAAAGGGTGTGAACAGCAGAAGTGAGAGCCACAGACCTTGTCTTCTGGCTCCTCTGCCCCTCGACAAATGGTCCCTGGGCAAAAGGAGGTGTTCTGACATAGCAGGGTGTAGACAGTCAACGCAAGAAGGAGGCAGAGGTCTGAGCAGGGTGGGCTGAATGTGAGCAATGGAATACCTGGGTTACCTGAACCAAAGCAGGATCAGGGGCGGTCACAGGACCCAAGAACTGGAAGGAGCCAGTGGGAGCCTCCGATCCCAAATCCCACCCAACGGCAGATCCTCTGCTCAAGACTCCTGACCAGTGGTCTGCCAACCTCTGCCTGGAATTTCCAAAGATATTTCTGGCACACCCAGAGTGGCAGCACTCAGATCCCTGTGCAAGAAAGGATTTAGCAAGCAAGCTGCAAGGAATGTGGTTAGCTGATGACCTCCAGCTGTCCGTGCCTCCGTGGTCTGCCTCAGCTCTGGCAATGTCTTCTCTGGTAGTCCCCAGACGGTGGCCTAGCAAGGCAGCAGTACAAAGGCCTGGCCATCGTTGCCCAACAGGGGACTCCGGGAAGCGGCAGTCTTTGCTTTGGAGCTCCCCACCAGGCCGGCTGAGACTTTGGCAGACCTGCACCACAGCCTGAAGGCTCTCCTGCCCAATCCCGCTTTCGCTCCTTTTTCTTTGCCCCAGGTGTTATTCCTCAAGAAGCCTTAACAGGTGAAGCGCGGGGGACTTTTTACGGCACGAAACTGTTCTACGTGATACGATAACAGTGGAAACACGACGCTACGCATCTGTCAAAACCCATGGAACTTTATAGCACGGATGTACGCGAATTAAAGAAAAATCATTTAGGAGGGTCTGGGGATCCCTGGATGGAATGCAGACTGGACAAAATAATCTAACTGAATCACAAATGTACGAAACAACCTCACTAAAGATAGCGTAGGGAGAAAGATGCTGACCCGAGTGCCTTTGGAAACGAGTGGAGTCTGTTAAGAGGAAAGGCAAAAGAAACTGCACATAAGCACTATAATCTACTTGATAAAGGTGTTTCCCATAGGGGCGCATGTTGGCAATTCTAATACCATTATACATGTACGTTGCACTTGAATGACTAAAACAATGGATGGCAGGTGGTAGGAGCCACGTTTCTCACTGTTGGAGAAGGTACAAATAAGCAAGGGGAGGTCTAGACTGATCCTGTAGTCAAGACTTAGAGTTGGAGACATCAGTATAGTATAAATCCATGTTTAGCTTAATATATTAATAGCTACTGAGGGTTACACACGGAAATACCTACAAATGTGTGTATGTACGTAGGCGAGTACACACACATGTATCATCTCCTTGCTCCACCAACTGAGAGGCCCTAGAAGCAATGACACCTCGGCATCAACAAGCATACCTAGCACCCAGATCTTGGTTTTCAATGCCATGCTCCAATAAATGGAACCAGGGCTCCTTGGAGAAATAGCTGATTCTAGGACTGGGTTAGAAAACATACGAGATGAGCCTGGAGCATCTTGTAGTTCCAGAAGGTAAAAAAAAAAAAAAAGTACTCAGGCCAGGTGCAATGGCTCACGCCTGTAATCCCAGCACTTTGGGAAGCTGAGGCGGGAGGATCACTTGAGGCCAGGAGTTTGAGACCAGCCCGGGCAACATAGTGAGACCCCATCTCTACAATAAAACAGAAAAATCAGCCAGGCATGGTGGCACATGCCTACAGTCTCATCTACTCAGGAGGCTGAGACAGGAGGATCGCTTGAGCCAGGAGTTTGAGGTTGCTGTGAGGTATGATGACGCCACTGCACTCTAGCCTGAGCAATAGAGTGAGATCGTGTCTCCAAAAAAAAAAAAAAAAGTGTTCATTCAGGCCGGGCGCGGTGGCTCACGCTTGTAATCCTAGCACTCTAGGAGGCCGAGGTGGGCGGATTGCTCGAGGTCAGGAGTTCGAAACCAGCCTGAGCAAGAGCGAGACTCCGTCTCTACTATAAATAGAAAGAAATTAATTGGCCGACTAAAAATATATATACAAAAAATTAGCCGGGCATGGTGGCCCATGCCTGTAGTCCCAGCTACTCGGGAGGCTGAGGCAGTAGGATCACTTGAGCCCAGGAGTTTGAGGTTGCTGTGAGCTAGGCTGACACCACGACACTCACTCTAGCCTGAGCAACAAAGTGAGACTCTGTCTCAAAAAAAAAAAAAGTGTTCAAAAAACAAACACAACACCAAAGCCCACAACAATGGGGGTATAGCAAAGGTAGACAGAAGCCAAATGAAAGAGTTCTCAATGGCCAAAGCTGGAACGATCTGAGCAACAAAATTAATAAAGGATTATTATATTACTACTCAAAGCATGAAATAAATATACACAAGTCCGTACTAATATGAATAAATGGTTAAACAAGTAAATAAGTGAAGAGGAGAGACAAACCTCCTTTGAAAGAATTCCAAATAATTTATGTAGCTGTTCCATCCTCAGAGGCAGCGCTTAACTCCCCACTCCTCACGTCGGGGGCTGCACACAGTGACTTTCCTTCCAAAGATGACAGTGTGGAAAAGGGGAAATGGGTAACTTCGCAGTGGAGCGACGTGACAAATACTACTTCAGCCAGGTGACCAAGGTTTAACACCAAGAGTGACAGTCATGTTGACAGTACGTACTTTTGGTACGACGGGGTGAGAATGACAATTTGCCTCTGTGGTCTTCCTCCCCCAAAATACATAACCCACTCTAATCCTAAGGAAAAAGAAGACAAATCCCTATTGAGGGACATTCTGGACCAGCAGTCCTCAGAACTGTCAAGGTCATCAAAAACGAGGAAAGTCTGAGAAACTATCAGGCCAAGGAGGACTAAAGAGTCACGAGCACCGAATGCAATGTGGCATCCTGGGAGGGGAGCCTGGAATGGAAAGTGGACGTCAGGTAAGAACTAAGGGACTCTAACTAAGGTATGGACTTCAGTTAATAACAGTGTCAATATTGGTCCATCAGCTGGGACAAGAGTACCATGCAAATGTCAGATGTTAATAATCGGGAAAACTGGACGAGGGTTGAATGGGAACATTCAGCACTTATCTCCACAACCTTTCTGTAGATCTACAACTGTTGTAAAATAAAAAGTTCACTTATTTAAATAACACTCCCATATATTATTAAAATTAAGTTTCTTATCCTTAGCTGAATCTGCCTGCCAATAATTTCTACCATCCTGAGTTACACTTGGCAGCTCTCTGTCTGGACCCAGCTCCGGCACCAGGACTGCGTGTGACTGTTCTTTGTGGTTACTCAGGACCCAACTCAAACGGCACAACCTTGGCGAGGGTTTCCTAACTTCTGAGTCTTAAGAAGCATCTTAATCCCATCCCATGTGCTTTCCCTATTACCTTGCCTTGGTTCCTTCTGAAATTGTTTTAATTTTGCGTATTGTCTCATAACCACACCCATCTATGAGAGCCAGGTCCTCATTAGTCTTGTCCACAGCTACCTTCCCAAGTGCCTAGAAAGGTGTCCAGAAACGCAGTGCGTGCCCACAGAAAGTATTAGCTGAATGAACAAATATAAAATTATTCTGCCTTCTCTTAAAGGACTACAGGATAGTCCTTCAAACACAAGAACTCACATCCCTCCAAGTTTTCTTTTCTTCAGACTAAGAAGTCACTTGATGTAGTCACCTTGTACCGAATGATGGTATAGTAGTAGTAATAATAATAACAATTTTTATTTATTTAGTGCTTTGTTCTGTGCAATGCACTGCAGTAAGTGCTTTTAAAATGGTCCCCCCCACCCACTTCTTTTTTTTTTTTAAAACACAGAGTCCCGCTCTGTCACCTGGGCTAGAGTGCCATGATGCCAGCCTAGCTCACAGCAACCTCAAACTCCTGGGCTCCAGTGATCCTCCTGCCTCAGCCTCCTAAGTAGCTGGGACTATGAGCACGCATGAGAACGCTTGGCTAATTTTTTTCTATTTTTAGAGATGGGGTCTCGCTCTTGCCCAGGCTGGTCTTGAAATGCTGACCTGAAGTGATCCTCCTGCCTCGGCCTCCCAGGGTGCTAGGATTCCACCCGCGCCCAGCCACAGCTTCCCTTTTAATCCTCACAAAAATTATGCTCTACGAGTCCTGTACTACAGGAAGAACTCTGGAATGTCATCATCACTCTTAGAGAATGGCTCCAGATCTGACTCCATCATCCGGGTGTGATCTGGACAGAGGGACCCACCTGTCCTCTTCCACCAGCGCGGCCGTTAGCAGGCAGGCTGGCCCAGGCAGAAGTGGAGCAAACACTCTGCTGTCGCCCCCAGGCCAGGACCCACCACCCCGGTCAGTGGCGAGACAAGGAGCCCGCGACAGAGTGCAAATCAGCCACCTCGCTAGGGCACTGCTTAGCTCAGCCGGCTTGTTTTCACAGCGGGACCTCTTCAGTGGAGGAAGCCGGGCGTCGATTTTGATCTGTGTCCTGCCACCGTCTCCTTGGCTCACGGGTGGGCTGGAGCTCGGGACAGCACCGGTCGAAGCTACAATTCTCAGCATTGTTCTTCTTTCGTGTTGCGACACACAGGCGTGACAGCCGGTACCTTCCGGCTGCTTACCGACTCCCAGACAGTAGAACCACTCGGGGAAGACAGCCTACAAAGAACACTCGAAGGCTGCCCGGGGGCGGACAGCTGGTGAGAAGGTGTGACAGGGCGGAAAGTCCTTAGACTGAGAGCCGCGGCTTCCGTTTCAGTCCTGGGCTCGTCGTGAACCAGCTGCAAGTAAGGAAATGCCCGCCTCTAGGTGTCAGTTTCCTCATCTGTGCAAGGAGCGAGAGAGCCAGGTAACTTCTTCTTTTTTTTTTTTTTTTTTTGAGACAGAGTCTCGCTTTGTTGCCCAGGCTAGAGTGAGTGCCGTGGCATCAGCCTAGCTCACAGCAACCTCAAACTCCTGCTGGGCTCAAGCGATCCTCCTGCCTCAGCCTCCCGAGTAGCTGGGACTACAGGCATGCACCACCATGCCCGGCTAATTTTTCTGTATATATTAGTTGGCCAATTAATTTCTTTCTATTTATAGTAGAGACGGGGTCTCGCTCTTGCTCAGGCTGGTTTCGAACTCCTGACCTCGAGCAATCCGCCTGCCTTGGCCTCCCAGAGTGCTGGGATTACAGGCATGAGCCACCGCGCCCGGCCAGCCAGGTAACTTCTTGAGAGCCTTCCGGTTTCAGTGGTCTAGGATGCAGCCTCTTGCGTCAAATGACGTCCATACCCTAAATGTCTCCACCTGGGCCCTTCCACGGTTTTCGGGTCCCCATCCCAGCCCGTCATCTTGTCCCTCTCAGTGCTTCACCTGGTAAGAACCAGCGGGCTTCAGAATGGGACTCTCACAGTGACATCCAGCTGCCACCCCCCAAAATAATAGAATTAGAGTCTTCAACAGCGTGCACCCCCCCAAAGACTGGTCAACCCTTTTGTCAAGCGTAAAGTGTCCACAGACGTGTGCCAGGAGAACTGTTCTGAAGGAATTCTCCTGAGCCTCTGCCACGCTTTGCAGCAGGCTGAAAAATGGCCTCAAAGACTGGGTCCCAATTCCTGGACTGTGCAAATGTCGCCTTGTTTGCAACAACGCTGTCCTCTCTGCAAGCATGTTACCTTAATTGTTAATGGGGTTCAGTCAAGGATTTTCGAGATGGCGAGGTTATGCTGCGTGGACCTTAAATACAATCCTAAGCACCATTATCAAGGGAGGCAGAGGAAGAGCTCGCACAAAGAGGAGGAGGCAATGTGACTCTGAGGCGGTAAATAGTGAAGCACTGTGGCCACAAGGAGTGCCGGCAGCCACCAGACGCTGAAAGGAGCGAGGCCCAGACTGTCTCCCAGAGCCTCTGAGGAAGCAGGGCCCTGCTGACACCTGTCAAGTCCGGTGACGCTGATTTTGGGCTTCTGGGCTCCAGCACCGTGAGACAATAAATTTCTGTCGTTTTAGGGCCACCAAGTGTGTGGTCATTTGTTACAGCAGCCACGGGACACCAGCACACCCACTTCCCAAGATTCAGGTACCTCTTCCTTTCACACAGATTCTTCTCTTTCGACAGTAAACAAAACCGTCCCTGTGTGTCAGCCAGGATGCTGGCAGGTAACCCTTTGCAATCCGAGAGTTTAATAAAGGGACTGTTTTTGGGAGACAGCAAGAGAGGGTGCAGTAGCCCAGGGCTGTGGGATCAGGGGAGTTGTGGGGGGGAGATGCCATCACTGCCCCGGGCCTGAAGCGCCAGGCTGCTGATGGGAGTGTAGCCTTGAGTCAGAGGACGCAGCCAGCCCGCGGCGGCGGCAGCAGCAGGAAAGGAGCAAGCGCAACTGCAGACAGCTTTGGAGAGGTAGACTACAGATATAAGATTAAAATTTTTTAAAAAGAAAAAAACGAAAGGAGCAAGCACAGCAAACCCTTCCCAGTGTGCTTCCCTCCCTCCGACTTCCCTCTGCGTGCGCCCTCCACTAGCTGGATTGAACCGGAAGCCAGAGGTTCGGGAGCCGATCCGGCCAGCCGCCTGGGCACGCCGGAGTGGAGAACGGCGCAGGGGGGGTCTATAACAGCGAACGCCAATACCCAGTTCCTTCTCGAGACTGTCCACGCATGCCAGTTTGGCTTTATGAAACAGACAGGCCCCCGGACCCTCGCTCTGTGACGCTGGGCAACTCACCACCTCTCTGGGCCTGGCTCTCCAAAGCTGTGAGATGAAAGGTCTCGAACAGAGAGTGAGCTCCCTCTCAGCTCTGACGCTCGCGGTTTAGAAGCGGGCTGAATGCCTGCCCAGGCTAGGCCGCTGCCTGCCTCAAGTCCCGACCGCTCTTCACTTCCTGCAGTACAGGAGCCCGGCCCTTCCCCCACCAAGACATGTCTCCGCTCTGTCCAAGCGCGCCTTCTGCCACGGGGCCACTCCGAGGACAGGAGCAGGCTGTGCTCACGTGCGGCGAAGCCCTGCTGGAAAGGGAACCGTGACGCTGGGGGAGCCAGACCTGGCTCGGACAGCCAGCCTTGAGAGGCGAGGAGGCGGTCAGTGGGCACACCTACCTGCGTGTTCCCTGGAGAAAATTCCAGGGTGCCTCGGCAGCTGGCCACAGCTGGGGCAGCCCTCGGGCCGGCAGGCCCGGCAAAGCCTCGGCTGCCAGCGACCACGCAGGTGGTAATGATTAGCCAGAAAATCAGACTGTGGAAAGTTCCAAGGGTCCAGGAGAGTCCGGTGTTGAACAATAACTGAGCCCTGCTTTGCCCCGTTGGTGCCTTTTGTTGTGTGTCGTGTCTGCTTTTTTCGACGCTCTGGCCTGCTAGTATCTCTTTGGAATCTCCTTTTCAAAACAGAGGGTGAGGCCAAGAAGAGGGTACCTTCACTGCCTCTCCAGAGCTGACAGCGCAGAAGGTACAGAAGCCACCTCCTCTCCCCGACCCTCATACGTCTTGGGTGACCTGGGTAAGGGGACAAGCAACAGACTTTTCTATTTTTTTTTTTTTTTTTTTAAGACAGAGTCTCACTCTGTTGCCCAGGCTAGAGTGAGTGCCGTGACGTCAGCCTAGCTCACAGCAACCTCAAACTCCTGGGCTCAAGCGATCCTCCTGCCTCAGCCTCCCGAGTAGCGGGGACTACAGGCGGCATGTGCCACCATGCCCGGCTCATTTTTTGTATATATATTAGTTGGCCGATTAATTTCTTTCTATTTATAGTAGAGACGGGGTCTTGCTCTTGCTCAGGCTGGTTTCGAACTCCTGACCTTGAGCAATCCGCCCGCCTCGGCCTCCCAGAGTGCTAGGATGACAGGCGTGAGCCACCGCGCCCAGCCAGCAACAGACTTTTCTCCCTTCCCTCAATCACCCCCTCCCCCAGTTAATAAACGAGGACCCTGCGCAGTGACTGCTGGGCCCCAAGGAGCACTGCTTTATGGCGTGTGATGGGGGTGGCAGGAGGGCTAAGGAGGACCCAGTTTCCAAAATCCTTAAACCCCTCCCCAAACTGCCAACTAACTCCTAAAGTCCACTGCCGCCCTGTTTCCAGCAAAACAGCTGATTCTTGTTATAAACGCAGCCACACTTGGGCGACGTGCACTTTCACACTGCCCAGTGGGCGAGGGGCCTAGAGGCATCACAAGATGAGGGAGGAAGGGGGACTGGAACGTGGGACGGCTGAGCAGCAAGAGAGAAGGACAAGAGAAGGGGCTCTGGGCACGGAGACATGACATCTCACACTTTGCACCCTCGCCTGCAGCTGTCCCCGTTGGGTTGATGCCGTAAATGTTCTGAGAATTCAGGCAAGCAGCATCTCCAACAAGTGACACGTCAAAAGCTTGCGATCTGGGCCCTCGGACCCTCCGAAGGGAGCCTGCCTTTCCACCCTCGGAGCAGGTAGCCACTGCGGACTGCGGTGGGAGCGTGCCTGGGAGCCCACCTGCTCCAAGCGCATCTCCCGTTCGCTGTCACCGGGGACCCTAGAGGTCTCCCCGCAGAGCTGCACCAGCGCATGGATTTATGAACCACTTTCAAACGGTCTGCTGAAATTGAGCAACGGTCAAAGGGGGTTCTGATAGACAAAAAAGAAAAAATAAGAGGATCAATTCTGGGTATGAGATACTGAGGGTATCAGAGGCGGAGCAGGGCCGGGCGGGGAGTCCACAGCAGAGACGTCCCCTGTCTAGTCAGGGAGGGAGGAATCCCTCCCGGGGAGGCCTGCGGGGTGCACGGAGGGAGAAGAGCCCAGAAGACAACTTGCTTCAGGACCGTGCCCACCCACGCCTGCAGCCGCCTGGGACAGTTCCCTTGCTGAGTGGATGCGATTATGCAGCGCCCCCTGCCAGGTGCCCCGTGCACCTTCCTGCCCTGTTCTCCAAGGTGCCCCAGAGTGTGGCCCTGGGACCACTGCTGTGCAGGCGCGGGGGGGGGGGGGGGGGGGGGGGGGGGGGGGGGGGGGGGGGGGGGGGGGGGGGGGTTATGGCTGTGTCCATCAACTTCCACACACAGTACTCTTCAAACACACAGAAATGGCTCAAGTCAGGGAGGATTAGATTCACTAGAACTATAATGTCAAGTTTGAGCACCCACACCCCAAGGAGAGCGTCCTGAATTAGAATCCCAACTCCAGCACTTACCAGCTGTCTGCTGATGTGCACCGCACCTGCTTCTCTAAACCCTGCCGCCCTCACGTGCAGACTGGGATAATAACAGTGCTCACCTGGCGGGCAGTCCCGAAGACTGAACAAATGAAAGAGGCACGGGAAACACTCAGCACAATGCCTGGCTAGTAGGAAGTGCTCAGTCAACGCCAGTCATTGATTTATTTCTCACCTACTGGGACTTCCAGTAAAAGCTGGCAAACGGACGCACACTAGCTTCAAGATCACTATCCATTTAATCCAGACTTAGGCTGTGCTCGCAAATTTGTTCTTTGAAAAAGCCAGAACATTCTTTTGTAAGTCATGATCTTCTTGCTGTGTGCTTTTTTCTGTCAGCTATATTTAGGTCTTAAATTTTGTATCTCAGTTTAAAATCCTAAAGTCATCCTTCCAAAAGTACAAGGGGTTCAGCCAATTCCATTTACTCAAACACACACACACACACACACACGCACAAAACCACTCAAGATTGTTTTGTTTTTTATAACAATAGGTCAAAGGTGGGACTAATTTCTATTACTACAAAGGTAAATAAATTATACTTGCTCCATTTAATCGGAGGATCTAATTTGGCAACTAATGACTAGTTTTTCAGCTTTATGTCTTTAACCTCTGGGAAGACATCTAAACTCTTTCCTGTAGGGGCTTGGCTGTCTCTTGGGGCCCTTCATAGCTGGGCATCCAGGCCCAATCCTCCTCCCCGGCTCAAAGTGAAATTACAGTACATTTGCTGCTATCCATTTTATAGTCTCAAACACCAACTACTTCTTACTTCCAGACTGCTACCCAGCTGGTTTTCCTGAGGTTAATTCAACAACCTCTTTTACACACAATAACATATTTGTTTTTTGTTCTTTTTGGGTTTTTTTTTTTTGAGACAGAGTCTCACTTTGTTGCCCAGGCTAGAGTGAGTGCCGTGGCGTCAGCCTAGCTCACAGCAACCTCAAACTCCTGGGCTCAAGCGATCCTCCTGCCTCAGCCTCCCGAGTAGCTGGGACTACAGGCATGCGCCACCATGCCCGGCTAATTTTTTTTTAATATATATATGTTAGTTGGCCAATTAATTTCTTAGAATTAGTTAGAGACGGGGGTCTCGCTCTTGCTCTTTCTAATTAATTAATTAGAGACGGGGGTCTCGCTCTTGCTCAGGCTGGTTTCGAACTCCTGACCTCGAGCGATCCGCCCGCCTCGGCCTCCCAGAGAGCTAGGATTACAGGCGTGAGCCACCGAGCCTGGCCAACATATTTGTTGAATGTTTACTATATGCCAAACACAGTTATAAATGCTTTATGTGGATTAAGTCATTTTATCTTCATAATAATCTTTGTCGAATAGGTACTGTTATTATCAATATCACCCCTCTCCATAGGAAGCTAAGGCACAGAGGGTTATGTCATTTGCCCGATACGACCTAGCCAATATGTGGCAGAGCTGAGACTGGAACCAGGCAGTTTGGCGACAGAGCCTGGCTCTTTCCCGTTAAACCACATGACCTCTCAGAGAGGAAGTGAAGTTTATCAGGGATGCAGTTTGGACAGAAATCCCAGCGCCACTTAATCACAGGGGTGCTCTTCCTTCCATAGAACATTCTGTCCCGGCCCTGGGACTCTGCTCCTCCCAGACTGTTCCCCGGGGGGCATTGTTCACTAAAACAGGAAAGAACCACACTCACAACAACAATGTCCTTGTTACCTGTTTATCCAGGGCAGCGTGGTGGCTCAGAGGCAGGAGGATGGGGCTCCAATCCTCCCTTTGGCACTAACTGGCTGGGCGCCCTCGGGCCAGGCACTCAATGTCCCTCCATTTGGATCCCACCTGGCAGAGTGGGGACCACACTGAGAGCCACTTTACAGGGCTTCCGTGAGGATGACAAGAGCTAACTTGTGCAATGCAGTCAGCACAGTGGCTGGCTCAATAAGTAAGCTGTTATCGCTAAGGAAGATGAATAATTAGCTACGATGAGCGTTGACCACATGGTCCATAACCGAGGGCTCAGTGGAGACGGGCACGTTCAGAAGAGACGCAGCGAGAGGCCAGGTTGTAACATAAGCTCCTTGGGGCTCTGAGCTTTGTTAGGTCCCTGCAGGCTGCCCGAGCTGGCCGAGCCCAGTCCCCTGAGCCTGGCTGGCATGCCACCTCCAGCGGTCCCTGGGACAGGAGGTGATCATTAAAGGAGGCGGATGGGAGGGCAGGGCCAACTGAGAGCCTAGACAGGGGGAGCGAGAAAACCTCTGAACACCAGCTCCGTCCCCCCGTAGCAGTCATTGTCAGCGCAGGCCAGCAGTTCTGAAAATGTTTTAACAACTCTCTTTCAGCAGGGAACCTCAACATAAAAGTCAGGTTAAGTGGCCGGGCGCGGTGGCTCACGCCTGTCATCCTAGCACTCTGGGAGGCCGAGGCGGGCAGATCGCTCGAGGTTGGGAGTTCAAAACCAGCCTGAGCAAGAGCGAGACCCTGTCTCTACCATAAATAGAAAGAAATGAATCGGCCAACTAATATATATAGAAAAAAAAATTAGCCGGGCATGGTGGCGCGTGCCTGTAGTCCCAGCTACTCGGGAGGCTGAGGCAGGAGGATGCTTGAGCCCAGGAGTTGGAGGTTGCCGTGACCTAGGAAGGCAGCCACAGCCTCACCTGGCTGACAAGGTGTAAATCCTAGCAGGGCACTGCTGCCACCTCCTGCAGAACTCTCAGGCTGGTCAGGCGAAAGGGACCCCTCAACGGTTACACTGCACCCTACAGTGACCAGGAAGAGCGTGCCCGCACTGGGCACCTGCCCCAGTAAAATAATCTTCCAAAATTAATTTACCTCTCACACCACCGCTGTGAGCCGGAGTTATTATTATTCTATTGTACAGATGAGGAAACTGAGGCTGAGGGCGTTTCACTTGTCCCGAGTCACCCTGTTAGACAATGCTGGAGCCGAGATTCAAACCCGTCCTTTAGGTTCCAGAGCATAGCACCACGGACTCAGGACCGAGGCTGCCTCACTTCAGACCTCTGCCTCTGCCTCCTCCGCCACTTACTATGTGCCTCTAGCCTCAGTGTCCTCATCTGTAAAGTGGGAACGGATGATGATAATATCTACTACCTTTATCATGGCACCTGGCAGGTGGCACGTGCACGGCGTCAACTTCACTGTACTCACTATTCTGTTCTATGTGCTTCCTCATTTATTTAGCCGGTCGGAGACCAGCGCAAGGCCAATATATGGGAAAGGAACAAACCTCGTGGGACAGGCAGCAGGAGCCCTAGGGGTTCAGAGAAAGGGCACTCGAAACGCTTCACTGGCGACTGCTTCGTAATTTCCCAGTACTCTGCACAGAAGCCACGCTGAGCTCTGTGAGCCAGTCCAGCCTGGTCAGCAGGTGTATTGCCAAGGCCAGCCTTCCAGCCACCGAGTGCTGGGAGCAAGTTCCTAACAAAGCCGGGACCACGAGCAGGCGTCTGGGTTGGCCAGTTAGCGCCCCAGGGACACAGTTCCAGGCAGCACCTGGGCTCGATGCGCAACCGCACAGCACTGGCACTCAGGGCCTGCGCCCCACCCCCCCCCCCCCCCCCACCCCCACCCCCCCCCACCCCCACGGCTGGAGAAACAACTGACGGCTCACGGCCCCAAGGCAGGCGGTGGGGGCAGGGAAGGGCGGAGCACCCTGGGCCACAAGGACACGCCTGTCCAGGTCCTGGGAAACAGCAGGGCCCTGGCTCATGGCGGTGAAAACGCCTTTCCCACACCGTCCCCTGTCACTTCTCCCCGAACCCATCCCGCGGGCGCCGAAGGTGTTTGCCACTGCTCTCCCACATTTCAGGGACTCGGGGGGGGGACGTAAGAAACGGAGAAATCGGGGGCTTTTCGCACCGTCTGCGTCCCAGAATTCTGCCAGGAAAACTTCCCCGCCAAACCCCACGCGCTCGCCGGCGCGCGGGCATGGAGCTAGCCGCGGGAAGGGGCAAAGGGACACCGGGCCTCGGCCAGTCCGCGCGCCCACGCGGGCCCTGATCGCCGCCCACCTGCCGCGCCCCACCTGACCCGCCCTACCTGCCCCATCCTACCTGCCCCGCCCTACCTGCCCCATCCTACCTGCCCCGCCCTACCTGCCCCATCCTACCTGCCCCGCCCCTACCTGCCCCGCCCTACCTGCCCCATCCTACCTGCCACGCCCCTACCTGCCCGCCCTACCTGCAGTGCCCTACCTGCTGCGCCCTACCTGCCCCGCCCTACCTGCCCCATCCT